>MU223656.1:121772-145135 GCA_018584345.1 Thuja plicata
TATATATATATATATATATATATACCTTTTGTAGAGAAAAGATATGTAATGAGATATGGGAGATTGATGAGCGAGTATATGTGTATTTGCGAATGGTAGAGTAGAGGATGACAGAGATCATTGGAGAACTATGACTGGAACCATCTAAGCATTGAAGATGTTTGTTTTTGTTCATTATTGAAGAACGCATTGTAACTGAGGTTTTGTTGTAAGAGCTGTAAGCTCAGTTGGCCCCTAACAGCGTGTTGTATACCTTTATGGTAAATGATCCATCTCACCAAAATGCATAGGTATCATCAACTGCATCTGCCTAGTAAATGGGAACAAATATTGAATACATAGAATCAATCCATCGAACCAAGGAAGCATATCGAACCAATATGAAATACCCCCATACTGCTGATCAGGGAGAGGCATGATAGATACACTGAGTTAGACTGCCAAGAAACATTGCATAATGAAGAACATACAAGCACAAAATAAAGTATGATGTCGAGGATGATCAGTTACATGACACACATGAGGCTAATGTTGTGGAAGGAACACTCACTTGACAAAAGTACAACAACCCCATCCCCCATGACACTTTATAATATAGTGTGAGTATAATTAGGCACAAAATCTGTGGGATCCCAATAATGCAAGATGGCACTTTATCTCAGCGCATTTGCAAAAAAAGAAATGCTAGAGGAAAAAATGTATACAATATCCATAAATGACTAAAAGCTATAGAAACATATGTAACAACTAACAAGGAGTCATCCCATGCACTGAAAATGATCTCAAGACTTGAAACATCCTAGATATCCACCAGAATGCAAAAATGCAAAAAATTGAATAAAATATATCTGGTGAAGATTATGGTAATGAGACCCATACAAGAAGAAGGAGAACAAAACCATTTTTCTGACGACATATGGAATTTGAAAAATGAAGTCTAGAGGAGCAAGATATGGCGATCAGTGTGCAAAATGGAGCCCTAAATTTGACTGAAAAAACCTGTAAGATGGAAAAATCAAAAAACCAAACCTAAGAAATCAGGTGGGGCTCAGAACCAGCTTTTCGGTGATATCTTGTTTGGCAAAAAATGTGTCCTTTTGCTCAAGTTATGAGAAAAAAACAAATAGTACCCCTAAAAGGGAAAAAATAAGAGCCCGGTGGCTCTGCGGTGGCTACCCCAGGCGGTGGTGGGGCGTTAGTGGCAGGCTGGTGGCATAATTCTGATGGTGGTGGGGCTTTGGTGGTAGCTGCACTCTGGTAGTGGCCTACTGGCAGTGGTGACCCTATGCTGGCGGCCCACTGGCGGTGGTGGCTCTCTTGTAGCCTCCCACTAGTGGTGGTGGCCCCCCTAGGCAGTGCAGTCAGGCGGAGAAGAGGAGGCGAGCATCAAGCTCAAGGCCCCCCAATTTTTTTTTTGATGATAGTGTCTCGATTCACGTGCCTAGGAAATGGGCATGTGCAATTTTTTTTTGCTTCAGATGATAATTTTTTCCAAATTTGAAGTGCCTTATATGGAAATAGGGGTTTTGGGGCATTTTGAACACATCCGTGAGGTAGGTTTTACCCAAAGTGCTCCAAATAAAAAATACCCTCCATAACCACACAAATAAATCAAAAAATTTGAAAACCTCAGCACTCCAGAAAATCTTAAAAAAATCTAAGAACAGACTGCTCTAGCAAGGCTCTGATACCATATTAGAATTCAAAGAATTCATACGCCAAGATCATCTATAGCAAAATAACCTGTCACAAAGGCAAACAATGGAGACACAACTCAGAATGTCCAGAAAAATGAAATATCATTTAGAGCAAGAATTGATGAAATATCTGAGAGAGATTAATAATTACAAAGTGATCAATCCTAATAAAGGAGATCAAAACCCTAAGAAGGGTGGAGAAACCTAGGTTGCATGAATAATTAATAAAAGAATTAATTATTGCTTCCCTAAAGTTTAGCTTAAGTGAACTAGAGATAAAAGGTGACTTAATAATTAAATCAATAATGATTTAATTAATAAGTGAAAATACCTTTTTAACTCAAATTGACATACTCCTTGAACCTTGAATCATTGAACTTTTGAACTCTAATCAAGAGGTTCAAAACTACAAACTTTGACATCCATAAAGAATAAAAGTAAGATATTTTGCAATAAAAGAACAAATGACAACAAAAAAGGATGTCAAATCACAAGAAAACATATATGCTCTATTTTTGTTTAAACCTTGAACCTTTGAACTTTTGAAATCTTGCATGAGGTTCTATCTAAAGGTTCAAACTTAATCCATTTTTCTTGGGAAGAAACTATAAACAATTTGACCAAGACAAAAATAGGTGGTAACAAGTTACATGTATCCTTACATAAAGAAACACATAAGTTTCCAATATGAAAAAGGGGTCCTTATGTTGTTGAAAATTTTTAGACACATTGACTTCAACAATAAACAATCTTCAAGTTCAATGGAGTCATTTTCAAAGAAAACAAATGCGGCCAAATGTTGTTTTGAAGTCCTCCTTCTTCTAGTGGGGAAAATGAAGGGGGAGTCATTTCCTATTGCTAAAGAAGACATTCCATATATATAAACTAGAAATCGCACCTTAGTGTGCAATGGGTACCCACAAATGTATGGAAGGTTAATTAATTATTTGTCCCTATGTATGTATCTCCCTCACATTCTCTCTCTATCTCGTTATCTCTCTATCAATCTATCTCACCATCTATATCTCTTTGTATCCCTTCGTCTCTATCTCTTCCTCTCGATATCTCCCTTTGTATCTCCCTAGATCTCTCTATCTTTACCTCTTGATCTATCTCTATATCTATATCTATATCTATTTTTCTCTCATCCTGTCACTTTATATTAATCTCTATCTATATCTTCCCCTCCCTCTCCATATCTAGACACACATCACTCTCTCTATCCATCCATCTCTCTCTGTCTCCCCCTTCCTATACCTTTAAATCTCTACATCTCCATATTTCTTCCCCCATCCCTCCCTTGATCTCTATCTCTATCTTGTTATCTCTCTATCTTTCTCTATCCATATGTATCTCCTCCTCTCTATCTCTCTCTATATATCACTTTCTACCTCTATCTTTCTCCTCCTCTCTACCTCTCTTTATATATCACTTTCTACCTCTTTGTTTTAACCAAAAATATCACAAAAAGAAAGTGAATAATTTGAAAAGACGATAATATAATATTTAAGGTAAAATCCTCCAAAGAAATATTGATGATGAACCTAATTTAGAAGGTGTAATTATATCAAGCATTGACAGGTTGATCTTTTGGTGCAATGACAATCACACTTGTAACAAGTGGTATCAGAGCTTGGTCACAGGTGTGAATCCCCTCAGATAATGCTAAGGGGGAGATTGTTGGCAAAATGGCCAGTTCTCCCCTCATAATTCATGACAAGGGACTAACCTCCTCATGTGGATTCTATAATTGTAGTGGTTGTATCAGGCATTGATAGGTCGATCTTTTGGTGCAGTGACAATCACACTTGTAACAACAATTATCTTAGATAGAAATGATTTTAACATAATGGATAGATGTAATGGAGACTTTTCTTTGGGATGAATTAGGAAAGAAGTTCTAGAAAGTCAATGGAGGTGGAAGGATATGCATTCTAAGAAGGATATGGATTTTAAGGATTAAGAAAAATTCTAACAACATTGCTATAAAAGATGTGAATCCATTCTAAAATTTATAAACTTAAATTAGACATAAGGAAGAACAATCTATAAAAACTTCACATCTTTTAAACAACATTGTAAGTGCTTTATTAACTTATTGAATTGTCGTGATATTCTAGAGTTGGTAACATTGCACCCTTATTAAGATCTAGAGAGTTATTTTCTTGAGAATATTGAATATGATAATAATTACAAAACAATCTAATTGCAATATGGTAAGATGACCTACACTGACAAGATGAATATACCAACTTATAAAGCCTCTAAAATTTTGATTAAAATGAAATACTTTCCAATGGAAAGAGGTTAGAAGGTTACACCCATCCATTGCAAAGAAGTAGAACCAAACATATTTATATAGTTGTATCAGGGAATAGATTACAAAAACATAATATAATGTTAAACTTTACACTTAGTTATTACATTGGATCTTATCATACACTGTAAAACTTGGTACATTAACCGAGAGAAGATGAGAGATTAGAGATTGAGTTTTAATGAAAAGTAATTTATACAAAATATTTTGATTTCTTAAATCAAACACATTTTTTGGGGTGTGATATAATACACTTATACTTGGAGAGAATTATAGGAGAAAATAATCTAATATAGACATAAATACACACACATGTATGCATTAAAAAATATACAATTAGTATATTGAATATTAGTGGATGTATGCATATAATGGAAATGTAAGAAATTGTATGATATGATAGAGAATGTTACGTAAAGTAACAAAGTTATAAATGATGAACATAAATCTATTCCAAATTGGTTTGAAATGTAGTTGTTGTGTTATGATGAATTTTCTATAGGTCAATAGATATAATTTGTCAATTGTACATATTCTTTCCTTTAATGATAAGAGATTTCTACAATCTATAAAATGGACAATATTGAACTTGATTTAAATTGTGTTTAATTTTTTTAAATCAATATTTTGAATCATACTTTATAACCCATGATCACAATAAAATAATTCTTATAAAAAAAAATATACTAATACACTTGATAATTAATTATTTAATGAACCAACTAATTTTATATTTTTAAACACACACCTTAATATAATAATCTACAACAGAATATTTCATCTAAAATACAGTATAACAAATAAAAATCTTTTCTTAGTGTTAACAACAATTTATTACGTTACTTGAAATTCCGTGACTGGTGGTGAGTGTCTCTTGTGTTGCAGAAATAACAGGGGAGTCATACGACCAGCTGTGAGGGTTCGTAAGATCAAAAATAGCTACAAATTTACTGTTTCGGAATATGTGTTTCATGCCTCCCGCAAAGAGTATGGGGTAGTCCCATATTGCTGTCACCATGTATAGACCCAAAAACATACGACTGCTATAGTAGACTATAAAAGAACCTTATTTTATATGCATTTTTTCTATGCACATTTTGAATGCGCCCATCACATCCGAAAGGAGATGAACGGCGAGGATTGTTCCCATAGACTAGGCAAGGATTGTTCCCATAGCCGTCCATTTATTTTCATATTGTTTCAACCATGAATTGAATAAAGTAGACATATAGAAAACGCCTACGCTTAATAAATTGAGCCCACTTTACTTGTGATGAGTTCACCGCTTCAAAAGCAATAGCTGTATACATCCTTGCAAGTGTGGAGAGGACAAATAACGTTGGGAAGTATCAAACAGCAAGAAAAAACGAGCCAGGCAGGAGCCGCATATTCTCCTTCACATCGACCAAGTTCCCACTGTAAACTGAGCTTTTTAAGTTTTTTTAAGACTTATTTTGATTAAAACTCCATGAGGCCAACGTTGCGGTGCAATTTTTTGCGTGCTAGATTGGCGAAACAGCTATCGTGTATATTTTGTTGAGGTCCACCGCGCAAAGCAAACTGGGAACCGTGTTGTTTTGGTGTTATATGCTGCCAGACATTTGCGGCACAAACTAGGATTATTACCCAAAACTCTTGGTCAATGAAGTGTCAATTGGATTTCCAAATAGTAAATAAAAAGACACTTCATATGTTAATAGACCTTCCACGGATAGATTTTATTTGCAGTCCATTCAATTCTAACAAATAATGTGTTCAATCCTGGACCAGTTGGGATCGGTGGTGGTAGTCTTTTCAATGGCTATTCGACAAATAATTAAATGGAAGTCCATGCTCTTGTTGTTGCCACCTTGCAAAAAGTTTGTGAGTGGGGTTGGAATCATGCTAGTAGAAAGATGGATTTTGTGATTTTAATTTCTCTTCTTAATAGTAGGAAAGGAATTATGTGCTCTCTTCTTGGCATTTTGTGTCCCTTGCTGTTCAAATTCATGATTTAATCAAATGGAAGCTTATGTTCTTCTTCTTCTTTTGCAAAAAGATTGTGCATTAGATTGGAAGCACAATGCTTGTGAGATGAATTCTACTATTATAATTTATCTTCTTAATAATAAGATTTCTATAAGCTCTTCTTGGAATCTTGTGTCCATTGTGGTCAAAATTCATGATTTATCCTACATTTTGATACCATTTCCTTTGTTCATGTTCCCCGGGAATGAAATACTGTTACTGATATGATTGCTAAAGTAAGCATCGTGTGCTCCCTGAATGATTTGAATTTCAATCTCACTCGGGGAGAATAAATGAGACAATGTTATAGCTAGACATTTAAACTTCCAAATGCATTTGATAATAGTAAGATCACATGAACTAGAAATCATGTCTTGCAACACTGATAGACAAAGAAGAGAGGTTTTTTGGGACCAAGACAAGTGAAAAAGAGGCAATTATGGAGGCACAAATTATTGTCCCTAATAAATTAGTATGGGGACGAAAATAGAAATAATGCTTAAAGGATTCAAATCTATTGCGGAAGAGACAAGAAGGAGGTGGACATAAGAATTTAAAGCGGGATCCAATTAGGGATTTTTTTTTGTATGAGCTTCCAAGCAATGAGTTGGGATTGAGAGTCAACTTTTGACTTGTAGATTTGAAAAATGAGATTATTCAAGTTAACTCATTTAAGAGTACATCTCTAGAGAACATTAAGTTGCACAGAATGGACAAGCTGGGCACAAGTTGTTTATATGATAACTTTAAGGGGAAGCTGGCTCCAAGACTACATCCATTAGACCAATTTTTTTATTTATCAACTGGGCAGGCTGCAAGTGACTTTAAACTAGGATGTTGGAAGGTGTTGACATTTTCTGTATCTTTGAGTTTGATGTTGTGAATGACAACCTGAAGAAGCACACAACAATGTAAAAAGAGTCATAATTCAACAATTTGAAGATATTGAATGGGAGGGATTAAATACGTGTTGAAGTAAAAAGTAGGGGAGTGTACCTTGGTATTTGTGCAAACCTAGAATTAGGCAAACATGAGAGTGTTGTTTAGTATTTGTTGTCATGTAAGAGTACCTGCATTGAAGAATTTGTTAATTGATACATATGGAAAGAGAGGAGGAAGCGAGTTTTAAGTACTGACACATAGGTGTTGAAAATGAGATAATGGATTAAAGAAAGTGAAAGATTTATAGAAATATAAATATTAGGTAGATTTGTAGTAATCAATGTATCTTATAGAATGCAATATCAGAAGAGGTTAGAAATAGAGTTAGAGAAACTTGAACGAAAGAAAACAACAATTTCTATCTAGTTGTCTGATTCTTGAAATAGGATCCCAACACTTAGATACCATTATGATTTTGTATGGTACAGGTGCAATACAAAATTATCTATCAGTGTAGGAGAAAGCAATTTAGAATAATTTCAAATATAAAATGAGATATATAGAGGAGGAAATTATGATAGTTTAAAAGTAATCAACGTACCTACTACAATTGTTATGTTTGTTAATATCGGCTTTTAGTTTTGATATTCAATTTTTGGCTGCAAAAAAAAGGGAGAACAAAATAGGAAACTGCAGAGTTGAAGTGTAGATAACACTCATGTGGGGGTGTTCACTAGGGTGATGACAATGCATAAGTCATGAGGGTTTCAATTGATGGGCATGTGGAAAGGATAACAGATATGAATGTGTATTGAGAAATATTATTATTTAATGGAGTTAAAATTTTTGGAAATAACCAATCAAATTATATCCAAGATACCTATGTACTAGAGGCTTACTTTACCCATAGACTTACTACATACCCTCTATCTATAAGATCAAGGCCTCTTGGATTCACACTCTAATTTTTTGACATGTAGTTCTAGTTTTTCTATGTTTTAATGTAACAGATGTAAAAATGAAACCCTTTTGGGGAATGAGTTATTTGGAAGAAATTCTTTTCCTTCATACACCCACTCGGGCGAGTTAGGAAGGCCATAGAGTATTAAATATAAATAGTTAAAAGTGTGTTCTATTGTCATATTTGAATTATTTGTTGTGGGTTTTCCTATGAGCGTGAACATTTTTTTACCTCTCCTTTGGACGGTTTGTATTAGTTTTCTTTTGAAGTGGTGGGTAGGTTGTGAACAATGCTTTGATGTGCACTGACAAGTGTGTGTTTATGGGAATTGATGTAATTAGTTATGTTGTATAAATATTTTGGCTTTAGAGAACCATTGGTTGATGGGCATGTAAGTAGAGAAGTACTAATTTATGTCTCAAAACAAATGATTGATGTCAAGAAAACATATAATAGTCAATCTTGTATTGTAACAACATTTGAAATAGAGATAATCCTAAAATGTAAGCTCACCTAAAATGAGTTGGTGTCGAACAAAGGTAACAAAGGTGGATAAGCATTATGTTTGGAAAGAGTGAGAAATGTAAAGGGGAAAAAAGACTACAAATATTACTATTTGTAGTTAGAATAAATTGTATAGTGTCATGTAAACATGTAAGAGATTAGAATATCAACAATTGAAAATTTGGTTATGTATATTGAAATTGATCCAATCCATTAAATTATAATTACTTGCTTCTGCATTACATAGTGGAGGTTTGTAATCATGAAGAGTTGTGAAATGCTTTGAATGTTTTTGTTAATATTTGTAGCTTCGGTCATATGATCATTTAGAATACATATAATATAAGTTGATTAATAATAATATATATTAGATATTATTATTAATTATATGAGATTTAATATTCAATATTAAATCTATTATTCTAAATTAATAATTGATTGATGAAACATTATAAGATTAAATAAATTATATTGAATAGACATGTCCCATGAAGGGACATTTCTCGCCTAGCCTCTTTCCCAATATAAAAGATAGATAGAATATTGCATTTGGAAAACACATACCATATAAAATCTAGGGAGTGCTATTACATTTGCAGATATCCTAAAAATTAACATGGTATCAGAGCCAGACTGCAAATGTAAGGGAGTAGTTTGTTAATGGTGAATGTGTGACTATCTAAAAAAATATAGTCTCAATACAAGGACCATATCTCACAAATCCACTATTGGATTTTTCTGAATTTTAGATATGTTGGTGACAAACCAATGTTTACAAATCTCCCTAGAGCGATCGGAGAGAAAGTGTAGGGTTAAAAAGTAATGACGGACTGTGTATAGGTCTATGTGAAATTCGTGAAAGCAACTTTCATTAAAGAGATATATTGATTAATTATGATCGTGGTCAAGCATTAACAAAGATGAACATATTCAAGGAAGGGTATCTCTTTCTATATAAAAAAAAGCATTAATTATAGAGTGCCACCTCTATTGGAGAAATCAAGTCATTGCAAAAGAAGACAAAAGAATTATTCAATGATATAAGAGTGGGAATTGTACATAGTGGGGAGGAGGGAATAATAACTAATGTTACATTCCCATTTGAACCATCCTTAGTGGTGAGATGATTTAAAGGGGAGATGTCTCTCAAATAATCTGAGAAGGTGTTTTATGATTTGATGTATATGGACCTTCATTGAAGCAACTTGTGTCAAGGATTTTGTTGTGCAGATAAGTATCTATTATCCTTGAATATTACATTTATCTATTCATTGTAGTCTCTCTCTCATCTATATTTCTATATGTACTATAAGAGCTATTTGCCTTGATCTTTTCTGGGGATGTTCTTGCAGGAAAAGAAGATTGATATCTACTTTAGAAGGGAGTCACATTATCATGAATATCTGGTGTTTCCAAGCCTCTAGATAATTCCATAGTTTATTACATTCACTCGTGTTGGAATCAAACAAGTACACTTGTATATGGGAAATTTCTCCTGTGGATAATGTTATGATCAAAATTTCAACATGATCGTGTACCAGATGATGAGAGTCTCTTGAAGAAAGATATTTTCATGATTGGAACCATTTATGGTTCCATAACACACAAGGCTACTAGATGATCTCCCAAATTATTTTTTCAAGGATCTTAATCATTCTGATTTAGAAAGGCAAGCCATATCGAGATGGTTTCCCTAGAGAACAAGAAACTATAAAAAGCCAAAGGATTGCAATTCAAATGATGTAGTTCCATATATGCGGGCTAGAAGGCTTTTATGCAAATATCCAGGTCATGATATTCCTATATAGATGGATAAGTTGTTGGATCAAATGGCATTCAAGAAAAGAGCTTAATGCATACTAAAGAACAAAGACATGACTTGCTCGTAGAAGGTTGATATTAGATTCAAAGGGAGTCAGATAGTTCATCTAAAAGAAACCTTGGACAAGGAGGTCAAGAGGTTGTTGCGATTTCTCAAACTTTAAAGGGAACATCTAGAGGATTTGTTGATTCATTTTGATCTCCAAGGAATTTGTTCATATTGGTTCAGAGGGAGTCAACAACGGAGGAGGTTTTTACAATCATAGGACTATGGTAGGACTATGGCTGAAATGCCTTTACGTTAACTCCTATGTCATGATATTCTTGGATGACTTGGGTTTCACCAAGAGTGATACAAACTATATAAGAGATATACTACATAAGTATGTTATTCAAGCTACTTTATCACTACATAATAGATAGATGATATTCTCACCAATTTTCCTGCTAGAGAGAAAGTTGTGTACTTTCAAGATAAATGTGGTATATTAGAGAATGAAGCCTTAGATGAAAAGGAGTTTCAACATTTGTGATCTATTATTTATATGTTATTGTATTCTTCTCTTTGAGAGAGAATTTTAAGGTGAAAGCCCTTGTTTCCACCCTCTAGGATGAGCCATGGTGGATCCACCCTCTGAGATGAGTCAAGTTAGATGTCATGTGTGTGACTCTGTGACTTTACAGGCCCACCCATCTTGTGTACATTTCTAAAAGGTGACAAATTTTTGGTTAATGAGCATTTGTTTTTAATATTATAAGGTGACGATCTTGGAATGTGTATATCATGCTGACTTGGTATCATCTTGATTCATGGATGTGCCATGATTCATTATGGTAGACATTATGCGATGTAATGTCAGTGCACATATCATAATAGGGGTATATAAGGAGAATGTAATGTTATCGAGTATGTTATATCTTTCATATCACGAGTTAGGTGATATGTAAATTGGGTATCATGTGTTAGGTGATTCCTCATATCACATGTTAGGTGATATGTAAAACTTGGTATCATGTGTTAGGTAATTCCTCATATCATGTGCTAGGTGATATGTAAAACTTGGTATCACGTGTTAGGTGATTCCTCATATCACATGTTAGGTGATATGTAAAACTTGGTATCACGTGTTAGGTGATTCCTCATATCACATGTTAGGTGATATGTAAAACTTTGTATCACATGTTAGGTGATACTTCATATCACGAGTTATGTGATATGTGATACTCTTTATCATGAGTTAGGTGATACTTCATATCATGAGTTATGTGATATGTGATACTCTGTATCACAAGTTAGGCGATGCTTCATCTAACGAGTTATGTGATATTTGATACTTTGTATGACGAGTTAGGTGATACTTCATATCACGACTTATATGATATGTGATTTATTAGCATCCAAATGGATCATATTAGGATCCTTTTGAACTTAGTATTAAATATTGATTGGACTATATGAGACATGTCACGTAGTGACATGTCTCTACGTAAACTTAGTATCCATATGGCAAACATCATGAGACGTGATGTCATTGCACATACCATGGATATTTATGAGCTATGGTGAATATCATGTGACTTGATATTCCTGCATATACCATATCTCCTGATATCACACTGAGATGATTTCTCCTCTCTTTCAAAATTAATGGATTTATTGTGACTTGCATCTTGATGGATTTTATCTTCTCTAGCTTAGAGGGAGTGTTGATGTTTTGTGTAGCTATGGTGAGGGTCATAAGTGTTGACAGAGGAGACCACTACACATTCTATTTGACCGTCCTCCCTAGCTAAGAGGGAGTGTTAGTGTTTGTAGCTTTAGTTGTATGATCATTTAGAATACGTATAATATAAGTTGATTAATAATAATATATATTATATTATTATTAATCATTTGAGATAAAATGTTTAATATTAAATCTATTATTCTAAATTAATAATTGATTGATGAAACATTATAAGCTTAATTAAATTATATTGAATATACATGTCCCATGAAGGTTCATGTCTCTCCTAGCCTCTTTCCCAATATAAAAGAAAGATAGATTGTTGCATTTGGAAAACACATACCATATACAATCTAGGCAGTGCTATTGCATTTGCAGCTATCCTAAAAATTAACAGTCTGCTCTATTAAAATGAATTTGAATAGAAGGTGGACATGTACTACATGTTATTTTCTTCCCAGAATGCATTGCAACATCCTGTAATTTGGAGGCGCTAAAAGTGAAGCTAAGGAATATTACCATCTATAATTGGGTATTTGAAAAACAAAAGTGTAATTGGAAAAAAGATAAGAACGAAAAATAATAGTATGTCAGTTTAACAATATTTTAACTATATAATATAGAGGAGCATAAAGTTTTATCAAACTGAGGGAGGTAACAAGGCCATGTAGAAATTAAATTACCTTATTGTATGATGTGTCTATTTTAGTGTGAACTACATGAATTGAAGAACAATATTAGTAAAAGATTTATAAAAACTAACAAAGATATGTAAGGGTGTATGTTAAGGGAAGTAGATTAATTGAATAAAATATAAATGCATGTAAAGAAAACAAATCTAATTTGAAAAAAGATATGAAGGAAAATAATAAAATATGAGCCTACCAGTAATTGAAGTATAGAAGAGATGTCCTAAAAGTAGAATCAATCTGAGATAGGTAACAAGTCCATATGGAATTTAAATTACCTTAGTGTATGGTGTCCTATTTTAGTGTTAATTGGATGAATTGAAGAAGAGAATTAGTAAAAGATTTCTAAGAACTAAGAAAGGTATGTACTTGGGTGTAGCTTAAGAGAAGTAGAATAATTGAATAAAATGAAAATCCCTATAAAGTAAGAAGTACATGTAGATTGGTGGTTTAACACGTACAAAAAGGTGCCCAATATAATGTCAAGTCAACTTGCAAGTGGAAGAACAACAACATTTTCTTTCATAATCATTGCAGCAGGAAACAAGTGTAAGTGTGCCTCTTCTTTTTTCCTGATTCTAGTATAAGCACTATTTTGCATCATGGCATACCTTAGAAAACAAAAGGGTGGTCCGATTCAGAAATCTTCAATTGTCTTTACTCTTGAAAGAGTTGTGAATGTAAGTCCTTTCTTTTCTGTTCTTCTAATGTCTATTGTGACTTTGTTCAATGTCAAACATTATGATTTGTCTATAGTAATTACTCAGGCCATTGTTAATGGTATCTGTGTATGATTGCCTCGTTGTATAGGAGGGATGGGTATGTGTTTTGGATTTTGAATATCTCATGGGGGGTATTATAATTTTCAAATTCTAGTACAAAATATTTTGGTAATTTAGGTGGTTTCGTATTGGCTTCATACACAATTGCTTTTATTTCTCCTATTGAGCCATTTACAAGACCAAATTTTATCCATAGATTAGTTGCTAGAATTACTTGTTCAATCATACCTAACAATACTTCCAATGATAAGTGTTCATAATTTTTGTATTCACCATGTATGTCGTGTAATGCAAACAATATTGAGACCAATGGGAAGATTTAATTGTTTGAGCACTTTTTTGTTATGCTCTCTCACCATATCATTAGTAGAAAATAAATGCATTGATGAATTAAATTATTGTTTTTATTGACTAGTTAAAGTGTTCTTTATGTGATCGATAAGGGTTTCCCAATAATTTTGGTATAGCTGATCATTCCTTATGTTATGAAGGATACCTCTGAATTTAGTTTGTGATTCAGATGCACATTGTTGGCAAAAGATAGTGTCCAATTTTACAACGGTTCTAAAAGTGTGCCATAAAGTTAATTCCTTGTAGTGTTATGAATATATGGGCATGTCTATTGCAGGTGACAACTGGCCTAGGTCAAAAAATAGTATAATAGACATACCACCAAAAAATTCATGTTGTTTGTCGGGGAAGGCTTGGTTTAAGTGGTTGTCTATTTTCAGGAGTAGCTTTGGCCCTAAGAAGCTCATCTTAATGATCAATATGTATTTGAAGTGTTTGAATTGTTCTTGGAAGGATATCAAATATTTTCCTATAAGAGGGTAAAATTATTTAATAGGGATACAAAGACTTGTATGTATGGTTGATGCCTATATATAATAAGCAGCAACACCCGTTGGTGTAGGAACAAGTAACAATTTTGCAAAAACATTTGGAGAGATGTTAATTGTTTTCGTAATGCAATCAATGAGAAATGATTTACCAGTTCCAGTTTCCCCTTGTATAATCATTCATAAAGGTGTTGTTTGGCATACATTTAAATGGTGTTATAGAATAATTTTCAATGTAAGCTCGTGTTTGGGTGCAAGTTGGGGAAATGATTTATGTACTAGTACAAAATGTAGGGTAATTGTTTGGTTGCTGACTTTGACTGTTGATATGAATTTGGCTGCAATATTATGTAAATCTTCCTTGATAGTAATTTTGTTCCATGGATAGTTCATATCAAAGTCTCTTCTACCCAAAAATTGTAGTTGACTTACTGTAATATTATTTGTGGCACCCTTTTGGGAGAGGAATTCCCATTCATAAATACATATGTCATGTTCATCTTGATTATTTCTATAAACATTTTCACTTTGTATGTTTTTAACAATGCAGTCAATACACCAACGTATGTAATTTGTTGTGTTTAATAGTTTCCAGTTTGTCATTATTTCATGTTTTGAGATTCCAATGTCTATAGCTATGTCATGAAAATGTTTGTAGAGGAGTAGTTCACTCCAACAGAATGTTTCAAAATCATCACAATCTTCATTTGGAGGGTGTTTAAATTGAGGATGAACATTTACAAGTACATTTTTTTTTCTTTTTTGCCATTTTTATTTTTCCATTGAGGACTATATGAATACATTTGTGTTGAATGTATTAGAGAAATAGTTTCCATGTGAAATGATCGCTCCATGTAATGGTGTATATAACTAAAAGAGAGCTCATTGCTAGTTTCCAATCTTGCAACAGATTTCATAATCTTCCTACCAACATTAAGTGGTATAAATGTACAATTGGTACTAACACATGGAAGTTTTTAGAGCATGTGATAAGCTTCTTGTGCTCCAATGTCACGATCTGTAATTATTCCCATCATAAACTTTTGATAAGATAATAAGGCCTTATCTTAAGGTTTATTTACATCCACTGTCTTCTTTAACATGCTTATATATGTTTCATATCTTCTCTTTGATTTGGAAGCATACTTTGAAATGTATTGTCGGACAATGTTTTTAGAAGTAATAGGCTGACAATCTACATTAGCTCTCCATATTGTCGACATGTGTGGATTGTGAATATTGATCCAATCATCATTTCTTCAAGGTTGTAAGATGCATTTTGATTGTCATCAAGTGTTAATGTAGAGAGTTTCCATGTAGACCAAGGAGCTTTATGACAACACTCAGATATTTGTCCTTTTTCCTTAAGACATGTTTATTTTGTACACTTTATGTGTCTTTGAACAGTGTTCACTAATGCTTCTTAATTTGATGAAGGATCCATGGATAGAATGTGTTTAGTGTTAAAGCTAACCGTGGATCATCCAAAAAAGAATAATTTGTGCTATTTTCTCCTTCCATTTTTCTATGTGGATTCCCAGTAGAAACATATTTGTCAAATAATATATTAGCCATTAGAATATTATTATTATTAGACCAATCAAAGTTCTCCATTTTAGGTACACCAAGAAGCCACAACAAGCCATGGATATGTGGTGATTTATGATGTTTTCATTCATATCTATACTAGTGATTAGTCACTTGGAAGAGCTTTTGGATAATGTCTTCACGGAATATTGTGAATCTGCGATACAAGTATAATGTTGTTATGTGTGGATTTTGAATGAACTTTTCTATAAATTATTTTCTTGAAAAATGTGTATTTTGTTTTTCAATAGCCAAGAGTGATTTATGGAGGTCACGATATTTTGTATCAATTACATTTATGGAGGTCACGATATTTTGTAACAATTACACTTAATGTAAAGAAGAGTGTTGGAGTTCCAATTTGTTGTATCATACAAATAAGCTCTTTACGAAACTTACTCCAATACACCTGTGTACCTCTCAAAGATGCACAATATCACATCAACTCATTTGGTAACTGATCATCAAGAGTGTTGTGCAATCATTCTTGGACGGGTTGCAAAGTCATGGGGATAGCCTCTTTTAAGTTATTTTTGAAAAAAATAGTTGTTGATTGCTGGTACCGATGTCTCATAATTAATTTGTATAGAAAATAGTCGAATATAAGATATTTTTTATAATTTGTAATTAGTGCATTTTTTTTATTTCTTTATTAAAAAAATTCATCTTTTAAGTGACCCACTTGATAGGTATTTGGTCTTCACTATGAATTATTAGGATCAAAGCTGTGAATTAAACGATCCATTTGAAGTGAAGTATTTTTGGTCTCAATAAGTAATTATGATTATAGTTGTCAATCGAAGAAATGATTATTTGAAGATTACATGGCTCTTCTGTCTGAAATTCTTGAATTGATTGTGACATCTAAGGAAGTGCTTGAATTATCTTGAAGAATAGCATTTTTGTACCTATAGAGGGATCATAATGATACAACAATGATGATTGAAAATGTTTATTTGACTTGCCTTGATTATTGCAATCTCAGTTACCATTGACCTCCATATAGAAACAAGGTATGGGTCATGGTAACTAGATTTCTATGTGATATATATGCAATTCTAATTAGTTAGTCATATTCCTGATTTGAATGTCATCTCTATCCATGATGTGGTGATCATACCCCATATATCCAATTAACTGGGTTTAGCTATTGTAATATATGAATGTCTCCACCTATCAAAGCCTATTGGGTATAACCTATGTTGTGTTAGCAATTTAGAAGATTAGACCACTCACTATAACACAGCTCCTATTGCTCGGTATAACCTTTTGTGGTTATCAATTCTTATCCTTCATTGGAAGGTGATGTAGCAACATTCTTGTTGTGTTGTACTTGAAAATTTTGAGAGGTATTGTAGCATAGAGAACTTAAAGGACCTTAATTATGATGGAATTAGAAATCACTTTTATCATTGGATATTATGGTAGAAATTGGTTGAAAGACTATTCACTTTATATTAGAAGGGTGTGTAATTCTTTATACTTTTATTCAAATATCCTTGAGAGATTGGTAATTATAGTGACCTAAGCTAGTTTGATTGCCCTATGAATAATTTGAGGTTCCATATGTATATTTATATTTTGGTAGATATAGTGAATAAGGATCAACGACATATACGTGTAGGTTGGAATATTAATACATGGGAATATGGGAGAGACTCTATCAAATTTCTAAAATGGGATGATTAAGATAATCTTCTAGAGGTTTTAGTATGATGTGTTATCTTTAAGAACCTATGTATGAACATATTTTGGGCGTATTCTTCTCTATGATTGAGATAATTTATTGTTGATAATTACATTTTTTGAGGGTATTCTTCTTTATGCTTGAGCATTATGATGTCATTTGTTTTCATTTAAAATGTGCATGTTGATGTGCACAATTCCATTACTTCATTCAGTTTTACTTGATTAGCTTTCCTCTAGCTGGGCTGAGTATTTTTCATGTCAGGAAAAATTCGAGGGAAGCGTAACTGCTTTTTCGTAGGGTGGAAACGCACTCCTACAGTATTCTCGCCCTGATGTTTTGTGTGAAATAGGTTCTGGATCTCCTGTCAGGAAATTATTCATGTGTAACATGTTATGATTTATTGTAACCTACTACTTGTTTATGGTAATGACATTTGCCAACTTAGGTTGGTCTCTTAAGTTCTTGATATTGTTGCACTTGGATAGATTAGTCGAAGCCTCTTGTGGATGTTATTGTATTTAACATGGTGGTTGAAACTATTAATGTTTATGTTGTGTTATCTCATGTCAGTTTACAGAACATGAGCTCAACAGTTTGGTTAGCACCTCTTCCTTGTTTTGGTCTCATGTGGACCTTTTTCTATTCAACAAGTTGGTCGAACCTTGTACCTTTTTCATGTTAATTTTATGAAAATAAAGTTTGTCTTGTCAATATGTGAAATAGACATTTGACCAAGTTGACCGACTTTCATATTGCATAAAATGCTGATGTGGCATTTGTGTCGAAAGTTCACTCTTTACAAAGAGACACAAGATTCCAAGAAGAGCTCACTGAAATCTTATTATTAAGAAGATAAATTATAATAATAGAATTCATCTGACCAGCAGCGTACTTCCAACCCAATGCACAAGCTTTTTATGCAATGCAACAAGAAGGGCATAAGGCTTCCATTTAATTATTACTCACAACTCAAGTAGCCATTGAAAAGACTAACACCACCCATCCCAACTGGTCCAGGATCGAACACATTATTAGTTAGAATTGAACACATTATTTGTTTGGAGTGAATGGATTGTAAATAAAATCTATTGGAGGATGGTCTATGGACGTATGATGTGTCTTTTTATAATAAAATCTTAGTTTATGCTGCGAATGACAGGGACTGTCAGTAACATTTAACACCAAAACTGATCAGATGCTTAGCAGACGCGGAAACCACACGGTTGTCAGTGGACCTCAACAATCTATACACAATAGCTGTTTCGGCAATCTATTCGCAAAAAAATCCCACCGCCTCATAGAATTTTAATCAACATAAGTGTAAAAAACTCTAAAAGCTCAGTTATGGTTTATTGACACAGTGGGAACGAGGTCGAAGTGAAGGAAAATATGCGGCTCATAGCTGGCTCGTTTTTTCTTGCTTGTTGGGATACCAACCAACGTTATTTGTCCTCTCCACACTTGCAAACTCATGATGTGTACAGCTCTTGTGTTTCAAGCGGTGAACTCATGACAAGACAAGTGAGCGCAATCTATTTAACAATCTTATGTCCCACTAGAAGGAGTCCTACAATCTTATGCCCCACTAGAAGGAGGAGAACTTGTAGTCGACATTATGGCCGCCTTGGGTTTCTTTGAAAACGACTCCATTGAACTTGAAGATTGTTTGTTGGAGAGCGATACCAGCATTCCCTCTTCCTTCACCTTTCCGCTCACTCTCATCCAGGGAGAAGAGAACAGTCAACAATTATCTCATCCTCATCTCAGAAGATCAAGTCAATCTGAATCTTTCTCTATTCGCAGTGGGAACGAAAATGCTGGATCCACCACAAAAAATATCTTCGTTGACATGGACACCCATTATACGGTACAATACTATAGCCAAACTTACATTGCCATCTGTTTAACAGTTGTACATGTTAGCAAATAAAAGGAGGGTTGTAACCTAAGTTAATGTGCATCTTACCATTGTTTAAGGCTTTAGTTTTTTTTTTAAGTAAATAGTATTAGGTTTTTTAAGGTTTAGTTAATGTAAGATTTGTATGATGAAATTAGATGTATTTAAGATTTCGACTGGTGTCTTGGTGTCTTTGCTTCTTGATCATTTGATTAAGAAGCTCTTTTAATCTATTGATTCTTTGTTTTACAATTTTATATTTATTTCAACCATCATTCATACATGTAGGACTCTGAAGACGAATACACGGACATATGCAGAAGATTTTTTTTTCCAAAGGGTGATTCTTCATCCAAACGACAGAGAGCTACTCACCTTCACTCTTCTAAAAGACATAGACCTAGCCACGTTCACAATTTGTCCGAAAAGGTGTTTTTTCTTTAACTCTTCTGCCCTTCACCGTTTATAAAGTTATCATGACTTTGAACGATTATGTTATGAATATTTACTCAATGCCTTCGAAGAAAGAAGTTAAGTTGGAGAGGTCTTTTAAAAACCAGAGGCGAAGGAATCGAATCAATGAGAAAATGAAAGCTCTTCAACTTCTGATTCCTAATTCGCAGAAGGTTGGCTTATTTCCATGCCTTTCATTTTCATAATAGACTGTAGAAGTTTGATCACAGATGCAGAATCTTTGATTTAATCTGTAGTTATTGTTACTTTCCGCTATATTTGATAGACAGACAAAGCTTCCATTCTTGAGGAAGCAATCCAGTATGTCAAACAGCTTCAACTTCAAGTACAAGTAAGTTGCTCCATTAATGATAGCAAATTTTCACAAGAGATTTCTTCTAGGTAGATAGTGTTAGAATTTTTTTCATCAATGTTTCGGAGGAGTGTGATTCATCATCAAGATGATACAAGAGAGCATAAAGAACACGAAATGATAGATCGCAGAATGTGATCTAAAATGTTGATAGAAAAAAATTCTAACAGAAGTCATCTCAAAAATAAGTTACTTCATGTTTAACAACAATTCTTGTTAAGGCTTTCATAACTAGCAATAATAAATCTAACTTCCAATGTCTTATGTGTTGTAGACGCTTTCTTCTCCAAATAAGATGAACCCATCGCATACATGCACGGCTATGGAAATCACATGCTGTGATCACATTCCCCAGATGTGCAATAACATGAGCTGGGGAGTCATGGCAATGGGCACAAATATGAATCTTTCCCATTCCCCTTCCCAATGGAGTAATGGTTTCATGACCTTGCCACAGGGAGTTGGAGGACAAACAATACCACCATGGGCTAACCAACAAAACAAAGAGTATTTTCATTCAGTAAGTCTGCCAATGTTTAACAAGATTTCAGAACACAACAATGAATGTGGAGCAGGGAGCGGGAGCACTTCACAGCTCCAGTCTCTTCAAGCAACTCATACTCAGTCGAACTAGCTTATGAGCTTGCACTAGTAGAAGAGTTAGATACGAAGGATTATCCAACTCTTTAAGCTTTCAATCTTTTTCAGAAACGTTATTGGATCTTTTCAGTTGCATTAGCAATAGCATCTTACAAGCACTCTTTGTAGTTCCAAAGAGGAACACCAGATATGTAAAGGTTAGATGATTTATACATGGCCAACTCTACATATTAAACAGTCGAGCATTGCTTTCTTATAAATAAATAATAACTGGGAACTCATTCAAAATGTCTTGTCTCTTGCATTATGAGATAGCCGAGCAATGAAATGCCGTTAGTGAAAATGTATGAGAAGACTTCGTTTCTTGAGTTGTAATCATTACGATGGTGGTTGGTGAGGTGTGGAATGTTTGGAGGGCCACCTTTTCATTCTTTGTGGGCTAACCGTCTCACTTTCTTTTTTGTTGACATAGGCAGGGGAATAAGAAAACAGAGCATTATCAGAGAATAAACAGCAAGCTTCTTTTTTTTTGATATATTTGCATATAAAAAAAACATACAGAAAATATTTCAATATCAGAGAGCTCTGTTCTGCAGCTCCATACAAAAGTAAGTTTAAAATTAAAAGAGCTGTCCCAAATATACATCTAATGTGCCCAGCAAAAAGAGGGAAGACTCGAATCATTTATTACATAGTTAATGCTGATTGAACAGCCAGCAAAAAGATCTACGACAAAGGATTTGCAATTAAGATTAAATCAAAATGTATCTCACACAATGTCCAAAGGAGATGGACAAGCTGGAAGAAGTGACTTGGCACGTGAGAGTGAGCTGGAGAAAAATACGGAGAGAGTAGTTGGGATTATTCCAACACCCCCCCTTAATCACAACTACTGCCATCTATAATGCCTAAACGATCTCTTTGAAAGACAAAACTTTCTTTTCCTAATGCCTTGGTAAAGATATTTGCACATTGATCTTCAGACCTGCAAAATTCCAAAAAGATTTCTCCATTGTTGATTAGTTCTCTAATAAAATGATATCTTGTATCTATATGTTTGCTCCTCTTGTGAAAAACTGGATTCTTGGACAATGCTTTGGCTGAGTTATTGTCTTCATTGCATCTTCTTGTTCATGTTTCAACTCTTTCAACACTCTTCTCATCCATACAGCTTGACATGATGCTCCTGTTACTGCTACGTACTCTACTTCATCAGATGAAAGTGTGACTATTGGTTGTTTCTTTGAAGCCCATGATACTACACCGGCGCCAAAATGAAAAACATAACCGGATGTACTCCTTCTATCATCAACATATAAACATACAATTAGAATTTGACATTTTTCATCCATCTTTATGTACAACGTAGGCTCACTGTTGCACCTATCGAAGCCATTTTGTAAAAGATATGAATCAATTTTGTTGTACCGAGCTCTTGGGGCTTGCTTGAGACCATACAATGTCTTTTTCAATTTGTAGACTTTGTCTTCTTGACCCAAAATCTCATATCCAGGTGGCTGTTGCATGTATATACTTCTTCCTCAAGATAACCATTCAAGAATGCTGATTTTACATCCATTTGATAAATAGGCTATTTGTTTTGAGCTGCTATGGAAAGTGTCATTCTTATGGTATCTAAGCGGGCTACGGGAGCAAATGTCTCATTGTAATCAATTCCAAGTTGTTGTGAATAACCTTTAGCAACTAGCCTTGCCTTATATTTTTGCACATCACCATTTGCAGTCAGCTTAGTTTTGTAAACCCACTTTACTCCTATGACATCTTTTCTTTTTGGAAGGCTCAGTAACTCCCATGTTTGATTCTTTTCAATTGCATCAATTTCTTCATCCATTGCATATACCCATTTTTCATCTTTAATTGCATCTTCAAAATGAATTGGATCATCTATTTGTGAATATAAAGCATAAAGAGAAATTGAATCAACATTATTCTCACCTTCATTTTTCTCATAAATGTCTCTAATACTTCTGATTTTTTGTCTCCTCAAGCTTGCCAATGTAGGATTTGACATCTCAGTTGATGTAGAACCAGTCGAATGTGGAATTGATGGTCTAGCACTTTGATGGCTACTTGTAGATGGTGTTTTCTGTCCACTTGTGGGAGTGCTTGATTGTATATGTGAGGCTGACCTTACACTTTATGATGGTGTCACTTGTGGACCGCTTTGTTGAGCTTGAATGGGTGTGGAAGGAGTCACATTTGAAGGAGTATTTTCTGGTATTAAAACTTCATTTTCCTCTTGTGGTATGCTTGTTTTTATGTTGACTATTTTTTCTACACTTCCATCCCATGCTTCTTCTTCTATGAACTGCACATCTCTTCTGATTATAACCTTCTTTGTTATTGGATTATACAACTTGTAAGCCTTTGATTCATCACTATATCCAATAAATATGCATTTTTCTCCTTTGTTGTCTAACTTTTTTCTTAACTCATCCGGTACATGTGCATATGCCACACATCCAAAAACTCTCATATGAGAAACACTATGTTTTCTTCCACTCCATGCTTCTTCC
>MU223656.1:161804-188297 GCA_018584345.1 Thuja plicata
AAAGGCTACGATTAAGAGGCAAAAACCCACCACTTAGAAAGATGTGAAGAAAAAGGGATTTTTATTTAATTTTTAATTTAATTCATTTCCTTTTTCAACAAATAAAGTGCTTTAAGTGGGGATTTTAATTTATTTAATTAAAAGAGGGGTATTCTTTCAACTAAATAAATTAGAAGAATTTATTTAATTAAATGGGGGAAATTGAATTTAATTAAATAAGAGAAATTTTATTTAATTAAAAGGGAGGTTAAATTTTTTAATTAAATAAAAATGGTCAAACCTTAGGAAATATTGAAATAATTGAATTAATTACAATTTGATCAAGGAAATTGATTTGAATTGAAAATATTCCAAAACATTGATTCAGAAATTTGATAAATTTATAAAATAATAAATGGGGCCCAAAGTCTAGGCGACCGTTTTAGGGTGCATACAAGGATTTTCTGCATTTGACACTTAGGTCGAGTAGAGTCAGACAAAACTGCCTAGTATAATAAGACTTTGATGATCCAGAAGAATGAAAAATGCAACAAAATTGGTTAGGGTTGTAAGATGCCAATTTTGGGGTGTTACATTTTGCCCCTCCTTGAATTGATGTGCGAGCAGAGCATTGATTCAAAGAATAGTCTGATGCCTGAAGCACATAAGAATAGATTTGAAAATCAATGATGGAAAGATTTATTGATTAAGGTTTCAAAGCCATCTCCAGGATAGAGCTTGACTCTCTGAAGTCTAGGTTAGGTTGTCAAGACATTGGTCAAATAGAGTTTTCGAGGGTCATCTTTAGAACGAAGCTTGATCCTCAGGAATCCGGGTTAGAATGCCCTGATACCTAACAGATTAAGATTTCAAGAATCATCTCCAGAATGAAGCTTGATCCTTAGGGATCTAGGTTAGAATGCCCTGATACCTAATAGATTGATATCTTTCACAAGGCTGTCTTTAGAATGAGGCTCAACCTTCAGGAGTCAGGGTTAGATTGTCCCGATACGTGTCCAACAAGATAATCAATAGAGATTTTAGGACTATCTCCAAAACAAAACTTAGTCCCCCAATATCTAGGTTAGATTTTCAAGACACTGGTTAGATTGATATCTTTCACAAGATTGTCCCCAGAATGAGGCTCAACCTTCAGGAGTTATGGTTAGATTTCCCTGATACCTGTCTCAAAAGATAGTAAAATAGAGTTTTTTAGGACTATCTCCAGAATGAATCTTAGTCCCCCAATATCTAGGTTAGATTGTCTAGACATTGGTCAGATCGAGTTTTCGAGAATCATCTCCAGAATGAAGCTTGATCCTCAAGAATCTGAGTTAGGTTGCTCAAATGCTTAAAAGATGACAAGATGTAGGGAACAGAGATGCCCCTATTGATTGTGGACTATCTAGTTTTGACTGTGATGTACAAAAAATTGAATATGCCCCAAGTGATGAGATGCCCCTAGCAATGAGGACTTTTCAAAATCAGATCAGATTGATTGGAATAGATTCAAGAGATTTAATGATGTAGTCATCCTGCCCCTCGGGAGCGAAATGGAAAGATGACACGTCATAATGATGATTAAGAGTGAAAAATCATAGATAAATGGTGAGTCAGAGATCAAGAAGAAATCAAAATAGATTACAGAAGAATTTAGAAGATTCAGAATCAATTTCAAGTGATTTTGAGGTCTGGTTGACCAAGTTGGACTAGGGTTGACCATAGTTGACTAGAGTTGAATTTTGAGAAAAAAGTCAAAGATTTGAGAAAATGATGATAAGATAAGAGTCTGACAAGAAAGCGAGGTCAGAAAGCCGACTGCTCAAGTGTCTGATCGCGTCGGTCCCAAAAATTTTAAAATGCAATTTTGAGCTATATAGAAGCGTCAGATTTTGATTTTGATCATGAAAATAGATTCAGAGTGGTCAAATATAGCCACTTTTGAAGAGTAAGAGTGAGGATCAAACACTTCTGCAGTCATGATGAAACCAGGACGCTGAAGAAGAAATCCCCAATGTATGAACCCAGGAGTATGCAATGAAGATAATACCGAATCACTGCCACAATGCAAGTCTAGAATGAAAATGCAATCCTATGCTAGATGCAATATGAAAGTGTAATTCTAGGGCATGGTTGTGAGACCCATTGTATAATCATCATTGAGAATTTTTTTGGAACATCAGATTCGATACAACCCTTACTGGCGCCACAATGCAACCATAAGGATATGAATATGACTTGTCATTGGATAAAATGTAGGAAACCAACGTAAGCACCAGGGCACAAAAGCCAAGATGACTTGAACATTGTTTCTAGTTAATGTTGCAAGAGTACATTAGTATTGAGGCATTCAAAGCCAAGATAACCATGAGTGCGATTGTGTGTAAAAAAACAAAGCAATAATAAACAGAGCAATAACAAGCAATAAGATAGTAATGACCTCACCATGGCGTGCAAATAAACAAGATCGAGGGATGTTAGGATGTTCCACCTTAGTGCGGGAGCTCTTATCACATACACCCTATTTATTTGATGTTTCGAATCATCGGGACTGTACCAACAAGTAGTAGAAAAAAAAACTATCAATGAAATCTATGAGAATAGACAGCATACAAAGAAATATTCAATCATAGCTCAGCTAGTTTCAAATTTTTTGAATATATATGTGTATGAGCTGTTGAAAGACACCGTTGTTCTTGTGAGTGCATTGTGTTTGATTGTTATCGATAGATGTTTACATTTGAGATATCTGATGTGTGTTAAAAAACACATAAATGTATCCAAAGATAGTGTTAAAAAATATTATTTATGAAAAACACCAGTTTGTGTCAGTAGAGAGTTGTCCTTGAGAAATGACAAGATTACTGACTCAGGTGTAAACCAAAGATGTGATTAAATGGGGGGACCTATGCCCCCAAGTAACGATGACTGACTTGATGTATGTTGTGAGGACAAATGAGATTTGGTTGCACCCAAGCATATGGTGCTGAATCAATGTCAAGTCAGGAGGGTTCACAAAGGAACCAAAATGTCATGAAAGTGACCGAAAGATATGTACAAACTAAAGCAAATAATCGTCAAGACTGAGTGTCGATAGATAGAGAATTTGAGTATAACTCTAACTGTAACGGATGTGAGCAATCTCAATAGAATATCGACAGTAGGCAGATGTAGTGAGAACCACTAGTGACTGACACGAGAGAAATGCTCAAGTGAAGAGATCGTAGGACAAGTAAGACATCAGTAGGAAGACGCAGGGAGAACCACTAGTGACTGATGTTAGGGAGATTCTCAAGGAGAGAGATCTTAGTATAAGCTAAGTGATAGTAGGCAGATGCAGTGAGAACCACTGGCGACTGTCGCAAAGTAGATGCTCAAAAGATGATAGGACAATGCCCCCAAGACTAGTAGGGTTGCCCCGAGAGTATGACCAGTTTCAATCCATGTGAGTTGGTGTCTTGATGGGAACTGAAAGAAAATGCAAGTAGGAAAGCAGCAAAGCAGCAAAGCAGGAAAGCAATTGTATAAAGCCAAGGGGTGTTGCGATAGATATAGCATTGTGAAACAAGAGGTGCCTGTTTACCAGGTTTTCACCTTCTTGGCAGAAATTCTTTTTTTTTTTGTTACCATGACGCCTGTTTGCCAGGTTTTCATCAATGACACTTTTTTTCTCTTTTTTTCTTTTTTTTTTTGTATTTTTTCAATTTTTAATTGTTTTTAATTTTTGGAATATATGATTTTTTTTGGAGATACATCAAAGCACCTATCACTAGGTTTTCACTAAGATGATCATTTTTTTCAGGACTTTTTTTTATTTTTAGTGTTTTTTCAGGACTTTACTATATACATGAGCACACTGAAGATGTCTCAGCTGTAGAACCACTTCAGATGAAGAGTGTTGATGGGCTCTTTGAGTTGTTCTCCTTCAGTAGTAGAAAGTTGATAGGTACCAAACCCAAACACTGTAGTGACAACATACAGACCAAGCTAATTTGGTTCAAACTGCCCTTTCTAGAGCCAATGTTGTTGATTCTTAGGGTTCTCCCTCAGAACGAGGTCACCCGCTTGGAAATCCCTTGGTCTGACCTTCTTGTTATAGCTCTTGGACATCCTTTTCTGGTATTCTCTAAGGTGATCGAATGCCACTTGTGGATGTTCATCAAGTAATTCTAGCTCTTGTAGTTAAAATATTATGTTATCTTCATCAGTAATGAGGCCTTTCAGAGAGAATCATAGACAAGGAATCTCAACCTCAATTGGTAACACAACATCTGCTCCATAAACTAAAGCATAGGGTGTAGCCCCTGTTCGTGTTCGTATGTTTGTCCTATATGCCTAGAGAGCTGGATTGATCTTGAGATGCCAATCTTGTCTATATTTGTGCACTGTACGATGCAGGATTTTAAAGATTGTCTTGTTGGATGCTTCCGCCTATCCATTACCCTGAGGATAATAGATGGAAGACCAATGCTGAGTAATTTTAAACTTAGAGCATAGCTCTGTCAAATCCTTGTTTTTGAATTGTCCCCCATTATCAGTGATTATTGCTGAGGGTACACCATGTCTACAGATGATGTAGTTGAGAATGAACATAGCTACTGATTTGTCATTGGCAACGGTGAGAGGGACTGCCTCCTTCCACTTGGTAAAATAGTCTATAGCTGTAATTATGAACTTATGTCCATTTGAGGACAAAGGATAAATCTGACCCACCAAGTCAAAGGCCCATTGTTGAAATGGCCAGAAATTAATGAAGGGAATAAGCTCCTTGGCTGGAGCATGAATGAGATTACCATGTAGTTGACATTGTTTGCAAGACTTAGCAAAATGTGTAGCTTCCTTTTGCATATCTGGCCAATAGTAACCAGCTCTAATAAGTTTACAGGCCAATGTCAGGACATTAGAGTGGGACCCATATATGCCTTCATGCACCTCTACTAACGCTCATTTGGACTCATCA
Source organism: Thuja plicata (assembly GCA_018584345.1). Lineage (NCBI taxonomy): Eukaryota > Viridiplantae > Streptophyta > Pinopsida > Cupressales > Cupressaceae > Thuja > Thuja plicata. The sequence goes on from MU223656.1 coordinate 166,744, forward strand.
GGTTCTAAACACCTAAGGAGGGTACCGTCTAAACCATGTCTATACAAGTCATTAGCTATGATGACAAACCGTGAAGCACTGTGGATCAAGTGACATTTCTCAGTCTGGGTGTAAGTGTCCGAAACAATCTAGTCACAAAGGTAGGAGAAGATATGATGGTAGCGAGATGAGTCATGTCCGATGATAGAATAGATCATTCAAGAATCAGGGGAGTCATTGGCTAGGTAGTGTAATGTCTCCACTAGGAATTCATGTCGAAAATCATTTTCTAGCATCTGTAGCATGGAGGCAAGAGTAGCCATGGCATCTGCTACTTTATTATCTTCTCTTGGAACTTGTTGAAATGTGATGTGAGTAAAATAATTTTTGAGGTCATCAACCAACCATTTATAAGGCACCAACTTTTCATCCTTTATCTGATAGATATCATTCACTTGATTGATGACTAACTGTGAATCTCCAAGAACATTGAGTTCGTCTACTTGCCACTCAAGGGCGATCTTCATACCATTGATTAGGGCTTCATACTCAACAATATTGTTTGTACAAGGAAACAAAATATTGTATGCTTTTGGTAAAGAGTACCTTTGAGGTGTAATGAACAGTATCCCAGCACTTGACCCCTTTTGGGTAAATGAACCATAAAAAAACATGGTCCATGAGATGTGTGAGAAGTAATATGGACTCATCTGGAAATTCAATGTGCAATGGTTGATGATCTACTAGAGGTGCTTCTGCCAACTGATCTGCTATTTCCTGTCCCTTAATGGCCTTTCTTTCAACATATTTAATATCAAATTCACTGAGAAGCATGACCCATTTAGCTAGTCTACCTATGAGGGTAGCTTTATTGAGAAAATATTTTAAAGGATCAATTTTAGCAATTAGACGTGTAGTATGAGCCAGCATATAGTGCCACAGTTTTTGTGAAGTAAATACCACTACAAGGAAAGCCTTCTCTATAGCAGAATATTTTGTTTCATATGAGACCAAAGTTCTACTAATGTAATAAATAGCCCTTTCTTTGTTTTGCTGCTGTTCTTGAGCCAATAAGATACCCAATGATGTATTCATAGTAGAGATGTAAAGTATAAGTGGTTTCCCACGAATAGGCAGCATCAAGATTGGCGGGTTTGCAGGATACTATTTGATTTGTATGAACCCTTCATCACATTCTTTGTTCCACTGATAAGCCACACCCTTGTGCAGAGTCTTGGTGAATGGTTGTGACTTGTCTGTCAGTTGTGAGATAAAACACCGAATAGACTATAGTCAGCCTTGAAGTCCTCTCATTTGTCTAATATTCTTCGGTGGAAAAATTTCCATGATAGCTTGTAATTTTGTAGGATTCACTTCAATGCCTTTGGCAGAGATGATATAGCCAAGCAATTTTCTAGATGTTACGCCAAATGCGCATTTCTTAGGATTGAGCCTCAGACTGAATTGTTCCATATGATCTAGTATAGGACCTAAATCTGCAAGATGCTTCTTTCGGTGCATGCTCTTAGCTAAAGTGTCATCCACATAATCTTCCATTTTTTTATGCATCATGTCATGAAATATAGTAGTAACAGCTCTCTGATATGTAGCACCATCATTTTTGAGTCCAAAGGGCATGACATTCCAACAGAAAGTGCCCCAGGCACATGTGAAAGCAGTTTTCTCTTGGTCCTCTAGCGCAATTTTTATCTAGTTGTAGCCAGAGAAACCATCCATTAGTGAGTACATTTCATACCTTGCTGTCATATCTACAATTATATCAATATTAGGCAATGGAAAATTGTCCTTAGGACATGCCAAATTCAAGTCTCTGAAGTCTGTGCACATTCGTATAGATTTATCATGTTTTGATACTGGAACAATATTAGAGATCCATTCTGCATAATCAATTACTCTGATAAACACTGCTTTAAGAAGTTTCTCTGATTCAGCTTTGACAAGTAGAGCTACATGTGGATGCATTTTGTGAAGCTTCTGCTTGATGGGTTTGACACCTGGTGCAATGGAAAAATGATGCATGATTAGATTAGGTTCTAATCCCAGCATGTCTGAATATTTCCATGCAAAGTTTATCTTTTTGCTTATGAAGAATGTAGTGAATTCCTCTCTTTCTGCTTCTAATAGTGATTGTGTCAAGTGAATGATCTAAGGTTCTCCCTCTGTACCCAAGTTGATAGGTTGAATTGGTTCAATAATCATAGATGATCTCTCTTAGAAATGACTTGGAAGCACATCAAGTATCTCATCCTTGGGCCCCTCGGAGAGGTTTTCACCCTTGGATACGTCTTTTATTTTAACTATTTTAGGCTTTGATATTGCCACAATGTGGTTTTCACAATCAGAGTGCCTATTTTTCTTCTTTTGATTTTGTGACTAAGATACTTGATGTCAGCCTCAGTCATGTCGACACTTTCTTTGCTAGTGGAGGACATTACAGGGTCAATAGCGTATAGGTAACAGGCAAGAGTGTAATTGTTTTAGAATGTAAGGACTTCATTAGATGGGGAGGTAGAGTTCTAGTCTATAAGCTCAGGATGGTGAAGTGAAAGAGAAGTGACATGTTCAAGTACGTTCATGGTATAATCATCAAAAGAATGGACAAGAAAGTCGAGACCTAAAGCGATCTCATCCAGAGGTATATTCAAATTCCTTTGATTCCTAGTGACCTAGAAGATGAAATGTTAACATCTATGGGGTCAGACTCATGTGACCTTACACTAGACCCTTCACTTAATTTGAGAAGGTTTTCATATGCATTAGTTGTATCTATATCTCTGTCAGAGGTGGCATATGACAAGTTGTTGAACTCATATTCATGAGAGTTTGTTTTATCATTAGGTGTCATGTCAAGAATGTGAGTGAAATCAACCCTTTGTCCCCAGTTGGGATGAGTTCTACCTAGAACCTCTACTATGGTCAGATGAGTACCCTTTGACCTAGGTACCTCATTATTGTTTGCAGCATCAGCTGTCTCTTGTGTAGTGAGAAGTGATTGGGATTCTTGTTCAAACTATTCTTGAAAGTCTGGTGGTATGTATAAGTTACTCTGATGACCATGATTTAGAGTATATATTTATTTCCACTCTTCATAAGTTAATGGAGCAAAGGAAGTGGTGTCATCAGAATCGTTGTCAGTGTCTATTGTACTGACCCACGGTATAAAGTCATCTGGCTCAACAAATAATGTCGTCAGGTCTGGAGGAATAGGATAAGGAAAACTATCCTCATCAGAGTTGTCTTCAGATTCTTCAGTTTTAGATGTTTCTTCAAGTGTTGGTTGTTTATCCTCTCGAGGTACAAACTTGTTTATCCCCATTTGAAATGTGAGTTTCTGAAATCCTATACATGTAGAGTCACATGTTTTGTGACCAATAGCTTCAAGTGGTGTAATCAATCTCTTATGATTTTCACCTATGGGACCGTTTCCTTTATAGCAAAAATGTTACATAATAGATAGACATTTTCCATATTGCTCAGGTTTTATATCATAAGGAGGAGTAGTTTGTTTAGAATTTTCTTCTCCTTTATATATCCAAGCTTTGATAGCTCTATTTTTAGCTTCTTCTTCTAATGGTACTGTGGCTTGTACAAAGGTACTACCATACTTTGTTGGAGGAGGAGTCTTAGAAGGTTTAGTGCTCTCAGAAGGTCTCCCAAAAGAACGTGGAGACAAAGGAAAAGATGTAATAGATAGCATAGGTTCCATCTGATATCCTCCCATATCACTTTCTTTGAGTGTCAAACTTTTTTCCATTTCTTTTAATTTATTCTAAAGGAGTTCAATAGATTCTTTGTTGGCAGGCACAAAGATGTTAGGAGATTTGGTGAGGGCATTGCAATCATAGCGTGTGTTAGTGGGTATAGTCACTTCAGATCCTTGGAATGGGAACTTAATGCACTCATGGTATGTGGAATGGAAAACCTACATTTCATGGATCCATGTCCTTCCTAACAAAATATTGTATGCTAAAGGGATGTCAAGCACTTGACAAATAACATCTTGTTCAATAGGACCAACTCTGATTGGCAACACAACTAGCCCCTTGGATTTATGTTCTTCCTCATCATAGGCCTTAATAGTAATATTTTTGTGGGCATCAATGAAATCCTTTCCGTAGCCTAACTCAGTAAGGAAACTAGTAGAGCAAATATTGAGTTCAGCGTTGTTATCTATGAGAACACGGCGAACACGCTTTGGACCAATCATAACTTCAATGTGCAGAGGGTTATTATGTAGGTGACTCAAAGAATGGTCATCTTCCTCAGAGAAAGACAAGTAATGTGAGGAGGTCAAGTGACCTACCATAGATTGAAACCGGTCAAGATCAAGATCTTTTGGGACATTTGCCTTGGTGAGGAATTTGTCCAGGATTTCCCTGTGAGCAGGGGAAATATTTAGGAGCTCAAAAATAGTTATCTGAGCATTAGTATGTTGCAATTGATTGAGAATGTTGTAATTAGTAGCATTAGATGAGGAACCCACTTTTGGATTCTTATTGGTAGAGTCAACCTTAGCTTTGTCTAAAGGTTGAGTTGATGTAGACAGAGAAGGCTCGGGGCCTTTGATGATGATCTTAGCATGAGATCGAGTAACAACATTAGCGCTAACTTGAGACTGCTCTTGTTCAGAAGACTGAGGCATAGACCCTTGCAAAATGAAAGGTGTTTTGGACTTGGAAGTATCTTCCCTTCCCTTGAGAATGATGCCATTAGAATATTCAGCATCAATAGTTTCAACCATATTAATGACATTTTCGTTATTGGTGTATGTATAGTTGACCTTAGCATCAGTATTTTTGCCTTTAGATGATTCACCTTTTCCATGAGGAGAAAATGGATCTTTGAAAGCTTGGTGATCAAAAATTTTGTTGTGGCCTCCCACAGCAATAACCTCACTATCAATGAGATCTTGGATTTTATGTCGCAATTTAAGACAAGTAGCCGCTTTATGACCTTTGTTTTGGTGAAAATCACAATAAGCGGATTCATTCCACCAAGAGGGTCTTGGTTGCGGATCATAAGGTCATGAATTATCTAGTGGAGTGAGTAAATGGTTGTCCAAGAGAGTCTTGTAAACTGCCTCAAGAGGTGCTCCTAAAGGATTGAACTCATGCTTGGTTCTAGGAGCCCAAGGTTTAGGTCCAAAAAATTGTGAAGTACTTGGTTTGGAATCTGCCGCAACCTGTTCAGTGGCTTTGGCCGCTTGCATCATGGTAGTGAGATTAAAGGCAGCCTTGGAAGGCTTAGGAGTCACATTGTCTACAACTCCATCATTCACAACATTTTGGTTCTTGTTGGGAAATTTGGGTTTATCTTTACTTGAGGAGGAAGGCCCTTGTTTATTTTCCTTGTGTAAGGTCAATTCTCCTTTCTTGATCATAAATGTCTTGATTCTTATAGCTTGCTTAATCATGTCATCAAAAGTTAAAGGACCTTGCAGCTATACTTGATACCCAAAGTTGGGGAAAAGATTGTCGAGAAAGATGTCCAACTTTTTGGATTCGGGTATCTTACGAGAATATCATGTATAAAGTTGTCTCTGTCTTTGGAGAAATGCCAAGAAGGATTCCCCATGATTTTGTTTCAAGTTGCAAAGATCTCGGATATGAACTAGATGTTGGATGTTGTGAGAATAGTGTTGTAGAAATAAATTGGCAATTTCGTCAAAAGTTTTGATGCCAGTTGGTATTCTAGAGAACCATTCCATAGCTGACCCTCCCAAACTACGGGGGAAAAGATGCACGAGATAGGTTGTGTCATGTATGAATTCCATGGAGAGAGAACCAAACTTTCTCAAATGGTCTTGAGGGTCAGATGTACCCAAGTATTTATCATATTTAGGAAGTTCAACTCCTTTGGGAAAAGAAGGCATGCAAAGATCTTTGTCAAATGGGAAAGGACATATGCTTTCCAGTGTGAATTGTGTAATAGGTTTGTCTTTCTCTTTCAAGAGTTGAGAGAGTTTCTCTTGCATAGTTTGCATTTCTTTTCGCAAGAAAGAGTTTTCAGTTTCTTCCTCTTTCTCAACAAGTGTTTCTACATCACAGTTGGAGGGTAAATTAGCCCCTTGATTGGCTAGTTCAAGAATGTATTTCTCTTTCTCCTCAGCTAGGAGAAATCCCATCATCCTACAAAAATATTTATTAGCACGAGCCTGTGAAATATCTTCTTGAGTTATTTCTATTTCCACATCGTTAGGGGGGTCTTGAGAATGGGACTTACCCCAAGTTTTAAAGAGGTCATCTCTACTATCCTCACCTAGTTGGCTATGATCTGCCATCTTGCTAGAATGCAAGGATTCAAGGTGTAAAGACTCGGTATGAAAAGATTGAGTGTTCTAAGAATTTAGGTCTTCTCGGAACAAAGGATTTTGAACCTAACCAAAATCCACTGGAAATGACCATTTGATGAAAGGTCAACATATTGGGGAAGGAGATCAAGATGATTCCTCACTAGATGTAGCCACCAATGGTGTGGAAAGCACAGATTTTTCTTTATTGATTAAAGGAAATATTTTTCCACTTTGAGTTGTGACAGTCATAGACAAAGTTTGAATAAGAGATGTGAACTAGGACCAAACTTGAAACTGTCTCAAAGTAATTGCACATAACGTGCCAAAAGGTGAAGTATCCTTGGTGCAAATTGTCGAAGATGAGGCTAGAACAGCCAAGAGATGACTATTGTGACACAAGGCATGACAACACAGATGAAAGAAACCAAAAGGATATGAGACGAGACCAGTTTAAGCAAGAATCACATAATTCTCAACCAAAGAAACCAAGTTTCAAATTGTGTGAAGATAGAGGGCAAAAAAATAGACCTAGATCAGAGACTAGTTTTGACAGAAGTACGCTTGACTGACAGAAATTAACTTGTTGTTTTGGAAAAAAAGACTCCAGACTCGCGTGAAGAAATACACTTTCGCGTGAGGATTATCATCGACGCATGTGAAACTTTGTAGTATCGCGCAAAGAATGACTCCAGAATGGTGAAGAAAAATGTGACAAAATAAGAGCACTATTGCAAAATATCACGCAATAGTTTCCAGTGTATCGCGCGAAGATTCTCTGTAAATGACACAAAGATTGGGAAATGTCACGTGAAACTATGCAAATTTTGACAAATGAACGTTTATAAGATCAGACAGTTGAGACCAGTTTGCGTTTCCCAAGATAAAATCATGCTATTTTTTTGACAGATAGTTTGAGTTATAGATTGTTTTGGACATGTTCAAGATTGACAATTTGTGTGTTTTGATGATAGTTTTATTTTTCAAATGATACACCCATGCAAAACACATTAAACAGAATGTTTGTAGTACTAGAATAGGAACATCACAATCCTAGGATAGCCATGACAATATCTGTTGAATCCCCACTTGAACCAAAGTTCAGCTACGCCTTCTCTTAGCGGACAACTTAGAAGCTTGGAGGCACGGGCTCCTCCTTACATGTGCACTCACTTCTCAGGCACACCAAGCTTCGAACCCCAAAGGAATTGCTTCCCAAAGGGCTGTTATCTCTACTATGAGTCATAAGAGTGTGGGGCATCTTAGTCAGTCTCTGACCTTCCGTGCCAATAGATAGAGGGTTTTTGGAAACTAGAACAATAGTTTGTAGTAAGGATATCCATTCAGGTGGTTGTGATCAAGTCATTTTCCCAATTAAAGGGACTCTCCCAATCCTTTCAAAGCAAGGCTTTCACCTTAATGATGTCGGGACTTTAACGCACCACTAGGGTACTAGAAGAGATTTTGGTTGCCACAACGAATTTACACCTGTCTATTGTGACATTAATCACAATAGCATTTTTTGTATATCGGTTCAGAAGGGCTTGGCTTTAGCCTGTTATCGGTTGGGCATCCACTCTCACCAACTCTAATAAAGCTCTCAGGAGGTAGCCACTCTAGAAGAATCACATGAATTTCTCTTACACCCAAGATCCATAAATTCAAGGGGAGATGATACATTCATGTAGTTCTTAGGATTACAATCTAAAAAACACTTCAATCACGCAAGACAATGATTGATTTTAAGCACCAACCAAAGTGTGTTTTAACTACTAAAAATAGACATAAGAATTTGTGAAAACATGAAAGGTCTTCAAAAAATGTCCTGCAATAAACCCATTAGTAGTTTGTAATGCCTTTCTTCATATCAACGTCCTACGATAAACATGTTAGAAGTTTATAATGGCTTTTCTTTATCTCAGCATCCTGCAAACCACTGTTATGTTGTTTCAAAAGATAAAATTAGAGAAACACAGATGTCAAAAAATAGCAGATGGTTAGAAAATCGAGACAAGAAAATATGAAATGAAAGATCTGGTGTCTAATTTTGTGCGATGATTTATACTAGATCATGTGAAGAAGTACAGAGAGCCACGTGAAGAACTAGAAAGTTCATGCGAGATGCTCAGAAAGTTCACGCGAGATTAAAATAGAGCAGTACGAAAGTATAGACAGAATGCAAAAAAAATGAAAAAATTAAATGAAATGAGGCCAAAACAGAAATGTACCTGCCCCACAGTGGGTACCAGAAATGTATGTGGTAAATTTGGCCTTGTTAACTCACCCTACACTTCAACATGGTCCTTCTTCACCAGATACACACAAGACTAAATATGAGATTATTCATCCTATCTGCCTGTATGATTTGACCTGTTGCCTTCTATCCAGACGAGGTTTTCAAAATAGCTCTCAGAATGAGAGTCTCACAACCATTGACCAATCTAGGAATGAAGGATTTTTCTCCATGAATGCAATACAATGCAAAGTTATTCTAAGAATTGAAAGATGCAAGCTTAGTCTAAGACATGATTTCAATGCAATTATTCTAGAAATTGAAATTATTCTATTGCAAATGAGATTATTCTATATGAGATTATCAACTAAGAATGTGGCAATAATTCAGTATTCTAACAATGCATGAAAGTAAGTGGGGTTTTGAATGAGGAATGAGAGTTATTTTATAGACTCAGAGGTGATCAGAATAGAAACTTTCCTCTTTGAAAATAAAACAGATAGAAAATCCAGTTTAGAATAGAAAGTTTCATTTAAAAGAAAATAATAAATTGTTTTCCCTTTGCTTTAACTATTTTCTTTCTTTGATTTTAACTATTTTATTTGATTTTAACTGTTTTCTTTCTCTTTAAAGCATAATTAAAGAGAAGTTTCTAATTCTTAACTGGAGAGAAGATTTTTGAGAGAATATTTAATTAATTAAATAAATATGACCTCATAAATATGTTTTTCTCAATTATCTGAATAATTAAATTCAATTATTGAAATGAGGATATTTATTTAATCATTAAATATTATTTAATTCCCTTTTATGTGTTTTAGCTAAAAGGGGTGAATTTAATTTAATTAAAGTGCTAGGACTTTATAATTAAATTAATTCAATCATAGGGTTTTTTAAGCCAATAAATATTTAGGAATTAAATATAATGTATGATTAATGCAGATTTAGGATTTTCTGCATTTGACACTTAGGTCGAGTAGAGTCAGTCAAAACTCAAAATTTCCTAGTGCAATAGGACTTTGATGATCTAGAAGAATGAAAAATGCAACAAAATTGGTTAGGGTTGCAAGATGCCAATTTTGGGGTGTTACACAGATGTGGCATACATAGGGACCACAAATGAGTATGAAAGATGGTTTTCTTTGCACAGGCCGATTCCACTGACAGATCCAGATGTGGCGATATCAAGAGTGTGGATGCCCCAAGATGAGAACACTGAGGAGGATGAGGATGAGGGGGATGAGGAGGAGCTGGAGTCATACAAGGATGACGATGATGATGATGATGATGATGAGGATGATGAGGATGATGATGATGATGACAGGGATCTCGGTGATATGTTGATGGATGAGAATAGGGGTGAGCCACCACATGGGGATGACTGATAGGGTCTGGATGACAAGTTTGAGGATCAGAGATAGAGCATCCCAGAGTTTACAAGCCAGATAGACAGATTGACACTCGAGAGGGACACATGGGTTAGATATCATGCCTCATAGACTACAGATCATGCAACATGGATTGCCGAGTGATTAGCACTCACAACACAGATGGACAGGTTGACAGCAGAGAGAGATGTAGCTATAGTCAAAGCACAGAGTGCGCAGGAGGAGGCATGTCAATTTATTGGTTCCATCAAAGATGCAGGGGTGTGTGATATCAAAGGGATGCTAGGGGATGCCTAGGAGGAGAATATGTACTGGCGAGTGATGTATGAGTGAGATGTGCCATGAGATCAGTGGGTACCAAGTTACAGAGCGTCATCCAGTAGATCGCACTCCCACATGACACAGAGAAGTGGGGGAGTGATGGGACCAAGGGGACCACCTAGATTAGGACAGACAAGGGGAGCCTCATCTTCCAAACAATACAGGGATCAGGAGGACCGAGAGAGAAGGGGTTGATAGGAGGTCTCTCTAGTAGAGGGACAATTTTGATAGACATGTGATATGTTATTAACTTGTGGGCCTCAGTGTATACAGACACCTTGATATTTGTACTCTGATATTTTTTTGAAATACATATATATGATATGCAACTATTTTATGATGCATAGGATGGATGCTTATGTATATGTTGTTACTTTCCTATTATGTGATGGTGCTTATGTATTGCAATGTATTGCCTTTGTTACATAATAAAATATGTTATGGATGCAATAATTGTTTTTGTCTTGTGCTTTTTAAAATGTATGAATGCAAAACGCAAATGTATGTTGAAATTTTTTCTCATGCATAAATGAATGAATACAAAAATGCATGTATGTTTTTGTAATTTTTTTGTTTTATGAATGCATGTGTGCATGATGCATTTGTTTTTTATGTACCAGAGTACTAGACCAAGGCGACTACGAGGATTGACTGAAGAATTGTTAGCAGAAAGCATAAATTAGACAAAGAAATGTTAGTAGAAAGATGTTGGCTTTCAAAGTGCAATTTTTTGATAAGATTTTATTTTGATATTGCAAGAGCGGATGCGGCACATCGTGGCACAGAAACCAGAGTGCAAAATCCATCCTTTTTGCGTAAACAAACACGATGCAGACAGAGGATGAACTTCTCCATCCCGAAAGCATGTAGCAGACATGCCCTAGGATTTCTTAAGACCATCAAATAGGCAGAAAAGAAGTAAAGTGAAAGCAACTGGTCATGAACCATCCCGACTACTCTCATAAATTCAGATAATATCATCGAGTAGCATAGGAACATGAGAAAAAAAGAAAAAAAAAATACTCACAAAAATAATGTGAGCCAACAGCCATTCTGATCTTTTGTTTTTTGCATTAAATGTTCGTTGATTGATAGCTTAGATTTGCAAAATGCTTTATTTGAGAACTTATAGCTTGGACAGATGGATAGATAGCAAAGGTTGAAAGATTGAATAGTCCAACCAGATTGAATGTTGATTCACAATGATTTAGATTGCATATGATTTCTTTAAGCACAGATTGATGATTCTACCACTGATGTCAGCAAACATGATGTTCCATTCGTAAAAAGAAGACAAGTGTGCACAAATTTATTGCAGATTTTTTAAGAGATTTTCCCATTTTTAGGATTTTTGATATATTTGAATTTTTTTTTTGGTCTTTTTTCAGGACTTTTTATAATTTTTAGGATTTTTTTCAGGATCATATTTGGATTTTTAGCAATTTTTTCAGGACACTTTGATTTTTAGCAATTTTTCAGGACATTATTTGATTTTTTTAGAATTTGTGATTATTGGATTTTTAGGATTTTTTCAGGTCATTAAGATATTTATAATATATTATCTCCAATCGGATAATCGAGGAATCTCATGGGTAAACAACAATCAAGGTCTTTCCCCCAGTTTGATTTCAAATTCAAAGACGCTCAATGCCATGAATCTGCCCCCAGACAACAAAGAGGTTATGTACAGAGGCCAAAAGGACATATAGACTGGGTATACCAAGGGGAAGACAAAGAAGATCAACCAGTTACAGGCCATAAAAAGGGCACTAGGGTCGATGCAAATTGAAAGATGTGATCAGGAAAGGTCATCAGGATACCGGGTGGAACCATGATAGATAATGGAGCAACAACTTACTGGGTGATCTCACAAAACTATGTCCCACTTTTTGGCCAACTTTGACACTGAAATGAACATTCTAAAAAAAAAACTTTGCTTTTGTACATCTATTGTTGTAAAACCATTAAGAATTTGAAGATGATGTAAACTAGTGACTTTTAGCATTTTTTTTCTAGTTTATAAATATATTTTTTTTAAAAATTTTGGAATTTATTTGTATCCATTTTTCCTTCTCCTTCAAAAATTATTTTTGTAAAAAATCAGGATTTTTCAGGAGTGACACTCACTTTAATCAACATAACTTTTTTTATAAAACTGATAAGAATGCAATTATTTTGAATTTAGGTTTGTAACACAAATATCTAGCGAATCCATTTGGTTTCATTCAATTTGGTTGAATATTTAATAGTTTATTGAGTTATGAAGTGACATTAATTATAATTTGGACATAAGTTCACTTGGATCGCTCTAACTCTATCTCTATATATCAAAATTCATTTATTCTTTTTTTGATAGAAAGGTAACACAAAAACCTATTTCCTAGATATTTTTTATAATTTTTTCCCTAATTTAGTATTTTTCCAAAAGCGTCAAACAGAGAAGTCGCTAAATGGTCAGACAACCTATGTTTAGTAAAACTTAAAAAGAAAAGTCTCAATAAACTCAATATATATATAACTCATAATAATTGGAAAGCTTTCTCAGAGTACTATCATCCTGTATTTGGGTTTTTCAAATGATTTTATTTGATCCCACAAAAAGTTAATGTCAAAGCGATTTTTTGTCACCATTTTGATGGGTTCAAAGGAGACTCGATTATAGGTGTGAGTGAGGACTAGAGGAATTATACCAAAGGGATTTTGATCCAAGAGGCTTTTATCTAGCCATTTTGAATTTACTCCTTCAAATGGGAGCTCTCAAGGCTTAAATCATCATATTTTCTTAAAAATGTGCAATTTCAGCAAAAATCAGGATGTTCAAAAAAGTGGGACACACTATTGTGGGACCACCCTACTACATGTGGCACCTGTTTTCCACGTTTTCACCACGGTACTTGCCCAAAGCACCTATTTGCCAGGTTTTCACTTGTGGATGAAATTTTTCTCTTGATTTCTATTTTTGCGTGCCAAGATGCCTGTTTGCCAGGTTTTCATCAAGGCAACCATTTTTTTGCTTTTTTTGCTTTTTTCTCTTTTTTAATTTTTTTGATATTTTCTCAGAAATTTTTGCAATTTTTTTGTGCTTTTTTCAGGAACTTTTTGCAATTTTTTTTGTACTTTTTTTAGAAATCATGCATAATACTTATGGAGGTGCATGATGTTCAATGCCTTTGGCAATGTTTCTCCCTCTGGTGTTGAAATTTGATACACTCATGACCCATATGATGTTGTGACTATGTAAGGGCCATCCCAGTTTGGTTTAAATTTTCCAGCCTTCTCTCTATGTGGTTGGGTTTTGTAATTCATCTTTAGAACCAAGTCTCTGATCTCAAAATGGTGAGCTCAGACTTTCTTGTTATAACTCTATTTTAGATGGTTTTGGTAGGCTTGCAAGTGTACCAAGGTGGTTTGTCTCTGCTCATCAAGCATCTCGAGCTCATCCAATCTGGAAACTCTATACTACTCATCATCAACAATGCCTTGTAAGGATACTCTCAATGAAGGAATTTCAACCTCGAGGGGTAATATGGCCTCAGCGCCATAGACTAGAGAGTACGGACTAGCACCAGTGGGGGTGTGAATGTTGGTCCTGTAAGCCCACAAAGGTGGGTTGAGTTGTAAGTGCCAATCGCGGCCAGCATCATTGACAGTATTTTGTAGGATCTTAATGATTATTTTGTTGGATGCCTCTGCTTGGTCATTGCCTTGCAGGTAGTAGATGCTAGAAAATCCATGACAAATTTTGAATTTCTCACAAAGTTGGGTAACATCCTTGTTCTGGAATAGGCTATCATGGTCAGTAATAATGGCCAGAGGAACTCCATAATGGAAAATGATATAATTCAGGATGAATCTAGAAACTTTCTTGTCGTTGATGTATGTCATGGGGATAGCTTCCACCCATTTTGTAAAGTACTCAGTGGCCATGATTATGTACTTGTGGCCATTAGAAGATAGGGGTGTGATCTTCCCTACAAGGTCAAATGGCCATTTAGAAAAGGGCCATGGAGAAGTCACTAGCTATAGATCCTGTACCGGAGCATGAATCAAATTACCATGAATCTGGCACTTGTAACATTTCTTAGCGAATTTATGAGCATCTTGCTCCATGGTTGGCCAGTAATATCCTGCTCGAACAAACTTCTTGGCAAGACTCAAACCATTGAAATGTCCACCACAAATACCATCATGGACCTCATATAAGGAAGTGTCAGCCTCTCACAGTTCGAGGCATCTGAGGAGGGTTTGGTCATAGGCTCTCCTATAAAGGGTATCACCAATGATGACATGACGGGAGGCTTGATGGACAAGAGCTTGACGCTTGTTCTAGGATAAGGCAAGGGGTAATATATGGGTATGTAGGTAGTTGTAGACATCTTGATACCAAGGGGAATCGGGACCAACAATGTCACACACGAGCTAGGATTGCGGCATGTTGAATGTTGGAAGCAATAGCTACTTGACAATAAATTCACATCTCTCTTCATTATTCGGCATGTCGATCATAGATGCAATAGTGGCCATAGCATCTGCTTGTTTGTTATGTACCCATGGAAGCTGGCAGAAACTAATTGTGACAAATTGCTCCTTGAGAAAGTCGGCCAACTATTTGTAAGGTACTATCTTTTCATCCTTAGTTTCATAGTCATAAGTGACCTGTTGCATGACTAGTTGAGAATCACCATACACCTTGAGGTGCTAGATTTTCCATTGGATAGGAATTTTGAGTCTAGTGACCAGTGCTTCATATTCGGCGATGTTGTTGGTGCATGCAAATGCGATTCTCTAATATTTTAGGATAACATCGCCTTTCAGGGTGAAAAACATGATGCTTGCCCCCGATCCATGCTTAGTATGTGAACCATCAAAATAGAGTTGCCACTCATTGGATTTAGTGAAGGAAAAAATGGACTCATTTAGAAATTCTGAAAGTAACGGGTGATCATCAGGAACTGGTGCCTCTGCGAGCTGATCTGCTTTCACCTAGCCTTTTATGGCTTTTCTGTCCACATGCTCTATGTCAAACTCACTTAGGAGCATGACCCATTTTGCTAGGCAACCCGTGAGAGATGCTTTGCCTAAAAGATACTTCAATGGATCAATCTGGGACACGAGCATGGTTTTCTAGTGCAGCATGTAATGTCTTAACTTTTGTGTGGAAAAAAACACAAAAAGATAGGCTCATTCAATGAGTGAGTAGTTTAATTCATATCCAACCAGAGTTCTACTGATGTAATAAATATCTCTTTCTCATCCTTGTTCATCAAGTTGTGCAAGAAGAGCACCGAATGCAGTTTCTGTGGCAGAAATGTACAAGATAAATGGCTTTCCTTGAATGGGAGATATCAATATTGGTGGATGCAATAGATAATATTTTAGTTGTTGGAACGAATGCTCATATTTTTCATTCCAATGGAAATTCACACCTTTGTGTAGTAGATTTTGAAATGATTGACATTTATCTGCGAGTTGTGCAATAAATTGGCGAATAGACTATAAATTGTCTTGTAGACTTCTCAGCTTCCTTAGAGTGTTTGGCGAAGGCATTTCTAAAATGGCTTGCACCTTTTTAGGATCCACCTTGATACCTCATTGAGAAATGATATAGCCTAGGATTTTTCTAGAAAGAACTCTGAAAACAAATGTTTTCAGATTCAAGCGGAGCTTGTACCCTTCCATTCTTTCAAAGATTTTAGCTAGAATAATCAAATGATCTTTCCTGGTTGTAGATTTGCAAAGGAGGTCGTCAACATAGTCTTCCATTAAGATGTGCATGAAGTCATGGAAGATTGTGGTCATTTTCCGTTGATAAGTTTCTTCAAAATTCTTGAGGCCAAAGGGCATGACATTCCAGCAATAGGTTCCCCAAGGACAGGTGAAAGTTGTCTTGGCTTGATTCTTGGGAGCAATCCAAATTTGGTTGTAACTAGAGAAGCCATCCATCAATGACAGCATCTCGTAACTTGCAGTCATGTCGACTATCATGTCGATGTTGGGCAGAGGAAAATCATCTTTAGGGCATGCCTTATTTAAATCATGAAAACCCCAGCATGCTTGCTAACAGGAACCAGATTAGAAATCTAGTCTGCGTAATCAATAGGTCTGATAAATCCAGCATCCAATAGCTTCTTCAATTCTTCTTTTACCAGTAGAGCTATTTGGGGATGCATTTTTCTTAGCTTCTATTTTACTGGCTTCACACCTGGCTTCAGAGGGAGGTGGTGAAGAACTAACTCAGGGTCCAGTCTAGGCATGTTAGCATAGGACCAAGCAAAATTGATCTAGTGCTCAAGGGAGAATCTGATAAACTCATCCTTCTCTTCTGGTGAGAGTGATGTTGCAAAATGTATGATCTTGGGGTTGTTTGGTGTTCCAAAGTTAATTTCCTCGATCATTTCAATGAGCAATGCCAACTTCTCCTTTGGAGGGGGTATGTCCAGTCTTCCATCTTCGGGCGCCTTAGAGAGGTTTTCACCCTCAGATACATCCTTTTTTTAAATTTTTGCATGGTCAACTGGCACCTTTCGGTTTTCACTAGAGGACCTATTCTTTTTATTTTTTTCTTTTTTGATTTTATCATTTTCAATTTTGTGACTGGAAGACGGAGTTGACTCCCCTAAATATGCAGTAGCAACAAGGTCATGGGGAACCCTCTTTTGTGGTTGCCACATGGTATGCCCTCTTGGAGCTCAAAGATTTCCACTATTGCTTCATTGTTTTTGAAGTAATCCAAGCTCGGTGATCCTTGATTGTCCCAATCAATAAGCTCAGGGTAGACAAGGGGGATGTCATCGTCAGTGGTGCAGATGTTTTTGAGGCCAAAGGTAAAGGCAAAGATGTAAATATCAGTGTCTTTAGAGTCAGATACTTCATGCACTGAAGGTTTAGGACTGGGATCCCAGAAAATTCTAGACTAGGGATCAGGATTGGTTACCGGAGGAGGGGGAATTGTGTTAACATGTTTGTCTACTGTAGCTAGGTCATCCAGGTTAGGGAACAAATGGTCAAGCTCATAAGGAATAGAAGTATAGGTGTTCCATTCCAACTCATTTGAATTAGTAGTGTACTCAGAAGAGGGATCCTCAGATGTCATTTCATCATTTGAAACCTCTATGTTTTTAGATGAGGCCATTTTGGCATTCGAAGATCCAATTCATAATGGTTTGAATCCAATGCCTAGATGAAGGGGGGTGATCCCACAATAGTGGGTTATACTTTTCGGGAGGAAGGATTTTACCCTTAAAAGTGTGGCCCATTAAAAAACACTTCATACTTTTGATCGGAAGAGACAAATACTTCCGATCAGAAGTAAGTAACTTCTGATCGAAAGTACCAAAAATGGGAACTTTCGATCAAAATTAGTTAAGTACTTTCAATCGAAAGTATTAGGTCAAATTTGGCGCATATACAACCCACCGAAATAGTGTAAATCACTGTTTCAGCTGGGTTGAAACTCTGTAGGGCATTCAAAATATCAACCGTCAACTCAACAAGGTTTTCACGTTTTCATTGCATTTTTTAATAGTTTTTTAATATATACTATTTGTATATATAATGTATATTGTCTTTTATACGTTGTTTGTATATATGCACATGTATATGTGTATATATATATATATATATATATATATGTGTGTGTGTGTGTGTATGTGTATATATGCATGTATATGTGTATATATGCATGTATATGTGTATATATGCATGTATATGTGTATATATGCATATATATGTGTATATATGCATATATGTGCATATATATGCATGTATATATGTGTATATATACCTATATGTATATATATATATGCATATATGTGTGTATATATATGCATATATGAGTATATATATGCATATATACATGCATATATGCCCATATATACATATATACATGCATATATGCACATATATACATGTGTGTATATATATATATACATGTGTATATATATATACATGTGTGTATATATACATACATGTGTGTGTATATATATATATATATGTATGTATGTATGTATGTATGTATGTATGTATATATATATGTATGTATATATATCCATGCATATATATGTATATATATTATATATATGCATGTATATACATATATGCATTGAATGTGCACACACACAATATATATATATATATATATACACATGTACAAGTTGTATACATCATACATGTACATGTATATGTATGTACACATGTACATGTATGTCATATGTACATGTATATATATATGTACATGTACATGTGTCATATACTATATACATGTGTATACACATGTACATGTATGTCATATATACATGCATATTATATATACATGTCATATTGTATGTACATGAATGTATGTATGTTGAATGTCATACACATGTAGATATATGATATATATGTGCATATATATACATACACGTATGTATGGATGTCATACATGTATGTATGTATATATATGTGTACATACATATTATATATGTGTGTGTGTGTGTGTGTACATGTCATGTACATATATATATATATATACATGTATGTAATATGTATGTATATGTATATGTCATAAATATATATGTACATACACATGTACATGTCATATGTATGTATGTATGTACATGTATATACATGTGTACAACATATGTACACATATGGCATACATACATATGTATATCTACAGACCTATGTGTACATATGTTGACATATATATACATATATGTTGTCACGTATACATACCTGGACATGTGTACATGTATACATCATGTGTAATTTATTTAAATGAAAGTTAGATGTAATTGATTTTATGTAGACTTCATTTGACAGTAAATAAAATCTTTCAGGTACACACACACACACACACACACATATATCAGGCATATTATATTACACATCACACATGGCAGATGCACTGATTCCCCCTTAGGAACTCTTTGCATGCACTAATAGAGAAATTCAAAGGTTGCAAGATTCCATTAATAACTCGACTAGCTCTATTGTTTATAAGAACACATGTCAATCTATACTTCATAGCTTGATTACTATTAGGGATGACCTTCATGGTACCACTCCATATGGTCGAGATGTTATAGAGGCCATACTTGAGAGGAAGAGACAAGAGGTTGGCTCTGGTCTTTCTCTCAAGGAGGTACATGCTTTAGTGCCTAAAGCGACCCTAGAAAGGGAAGTTTTTTCATCTTATGCAGAGTTACAGTATGTGAAGGGATATCAAGTTACAAGGTGTGATGATCCTGCTATATTCGCATTAATATACCCATGATTTCTAGCTGCTTGTGGTTGTTATCCAAATAATGACCAGATTCCATTGTACTTTGCACAACAAATTTATGTTGAGATTCATTTAGGGAGGCAAGTTAATTACACTGATTTACCAGGACATCTAGGACAGGGGCATGGCAGACTTGCTGATAGAGATGCTTATCATCGAGCAGATCGTGAGAGGCCAATACATAGGGCCATTGTTGGTCAAAGGGAACCTATGATAGCTCCTTCATTGACTCCTCTTGCAGATGATGTTATCTGTAGCACCCAGCTTTGAGGTGCGAATGATAGTGTGGGGGATATTGTAGCAGCTGCTACATCCATATTGAGCGATCAGGTTGGTCAGTACTTGATGTCTCGACGACACTCCAGATTGTCAGTTGGAGCATTCGCTAGCGGGGCCACACATGACATGTATACTGCAATGGGGATCCCTTCACATTCTATCCTAGAGGGACTTACAAGAGAGACGACACGGGTCACATTGTCTAGCTTGGCTGAGGATCTGTTGGATGCTTATGCATTTATAGCAGTAGAGCATGACACCCCTATATCAAGTGTTAGAGCTCATCTGGGTACTGTTAGATTCACCCAGCCACCTCATTCTGACCTAGACCGTGGCCATAGTGGCGGTGCTCATGAGGATCCACCCACTGACCACTCTATTGCTACAGAGGGAGAGGCACAACATACAAACCCTTCAGTCAGTGCAAGGCACCAATTTTCTGATGTTGGCCTTGAGGATGTTGACTTCAGCATGGCCACTATAGGTTACCTAGATTTTTTGATACATGATGATACAGCTTCCATGCCATCTCATTTGGTTAGTTCCTTGCAACCATCATTAGAGAGACATGTACAGTCTATACATGTTACTGATGCAAAGATGAGCTTGGACCAAACACAACACAATCTTGATATATTGGTTGATAGGATCGAGGCTACGAAGTTTGAGTACTATCACATGCCACCATCTACACAGGTATAAATTATCATATTATATATATTTAATGTAACAATTTAAGTTATTTAAAAATTTACAATATTTCATCTAGATGTGCATGTAAATTTACTTTTTTCTCTACCAGGATATGTCTCTTGTTACTCCTATTTTGAGCACTGATTGTGTACGTCGTCGGGACTCACTTGATGATGACATCAGTAGTGGACAGGTGAGTTTTTAATTTATTGATGTGTGTACACGCATGTATTACATGTTTTTCCACACTTTATAACATGTTTGAAATTGTAATATCTTTTCAAACTTAAAAAGATGTGTACATTTATATTTTTTTATTTCTCCTTTTCTATAGGGATCTACACATCCTTCACAGCATGATAGTCACTCTGGGCATGACTACTTAGTGAGGAGTCATCATGATGAGTCCTAGAGGCACTTTGACATATGTTTTTTACACTTTGATTTATGTTTGACATGATACACATTTTTCATGAGCTTACAGTACTTGATCTCTATGTTTTATGTTTACATGTACTTGATCTATTATTGATCTTTACATACTTGATCTATGATTGATGTTTCATGTGTATGTATGTGTTATATACTTTCATTCTATTCTATACTTTCACTCTAGATGTATGTGTACTCATAGTGATTCATTGATCTTAAACATGTATGTATGTGAACTATATATGTGTACTTGATCTCTATGTTTTATGTTATACTTTCACTCTAGATATAGTTCTGTACACACAAAAAGGTGCACTTCTATGAATCCTTACATGCAAGGAAACTCAAGAATGAGCCCTCACAAATCAATCCATAGCTCTCTATGCATGGAGTTGCAAGATTTGTAAAATTTGCTCTCAACTAGAGCTATAAACTCATGACCTTGCCAATAAACCATACAACAAGAGATTCACAATGAAGACAAGGGAAAGAATGCCAATATCCCCAATGAATCCAAATGTATGAAATGAAATGCAACTCTACATGATAATGAAAACTAAGCTATGAAAATGAAAGTACAATGCATCTAATCTATGAAAAGAAAGAACAAATGTTACCAAGCCTTCCTATTTAGACTATGTGAGATTATTCTATTGC
>MU223656.1:201615-244073 GCA_018584345.1 Thuja plicata
GAGATTCTTTATCATTTTATCTTTCTTGTTTATAGTCTTTTTGACTTGTAGGCCATGTTTTATCTTAGATTTGGCCTCTTCATATGTACCAAACCTTGGTTTTTTCTTATCAATGGGCTCATTGAGTCCTCAATTGCACTAGTAGCTAGATCAATATTGATCTCATAGTCTAATGATGATAACCAAGAAATTCTTGGTACAACTGGTTTGATGTGTGTGAAGTCTATGTCTGCCATGAAACATATTTCATCTTTGTGCTTTTCAACCAGTTACTTAGGAATTTTGGTTCTTTCCATCATCTTTTCCTTGAATTCAAGGAAGTATACAGACATTAAAGACTCAAAGTTGTCTCCTAGTGACTTAATTAGTTCACTAACCTGTTGGGTTACCGGTTTGGTAGAGTCCCATACAACTTTTCCTATTGAAGGAAAGTATTCTTGAAAATAGAAAAATATACACATAATAAGTGATCCAAACTTACAAGTGTTTCTCTTTGAAGACTCAATTTTGATCATATTTTCATTTAGTTGCTTTAATAGGATCTCACACAGATCCATCTGAATTCCCTTTGTTACAATCTTGTAATTATGCTTACTGCTATTGCAGAAATGTTGTTCATTCTGCTAGCCTAAAAGATTTTGTAACCAATAACACATGCACCAAATTTCAACTCCTCATCGGTGATAGTGTTCACTTTGAGACCTTTGTTGTCTCCTTCTACATTTGTGAGTTTTGTAACCTCTTTCATGGATGGATGTTTGTGTTCCCTAGGCTTGTTGGTTATCGGATAACTAGTGATAGCATGAAGAACATCCCTTGTTATTTGCTTGGGTTGGTCTAGCAATAGTTTGTTTTCATGCATCATGCTCAAGACTATCATAACCCACTCTGTCTTGAATTCCCTTGGGAAATGTAGGGCATTAGTTAACCCTTTGACCTCCAAGTGTTTATTTTCTTCTTTCAGTTTTCCTTTGGCATCACATAGCTTCTTATAAGCTTCATCCATTTCAAAATCACCTATCTCTGCAATCTTGTAGTGAATGTAAGACCTAATGTCTTCTATGAGAAAAACCCTAGGTGGGATTTTTGAAAATGCATCGGCTTCATCGGGTTTCGATGCAATCTCTGGACATATCTTGTATTTAGGTTCTATACATGTGATGTTCTTGATTATTTTCACCACATTCTTATTTTCATTCCTCAACTTAGCAGTTCTTGATGTAGTTGCCATTGTTTCCAAGTATTTAGGGTTTTCTTGAAATTTAGGGCTTTTTCTTGACAAAATAGTAACAGAAATATTTTGGTGTCTTTGGTACTTACTTTGATTCGTAATGGTGATGAGGAATCTATTTTTTGTATGTTGAATCATTCTGTAGATGCCTCTGCTTTCTACTTTTGAATCTCTTTGATGTCGCTCTATTTTTCTCTTCAAATCGCGGGTGAAAAATGAAGTTATCCCATCGACTATTTATAGACTTTTTGACCTAAGTCTTTGCAATAAATGCTCAACAACTCATCAGGATGTAAAGATAGGTTTCATTGAGAGGATATTTTAAATCATCGTCAGTGAAGACATGATTCTTATGGCAGTTGTCAACCACTTTGAGTTTTACCGACGGATATCGGTATTTTGTCACGACCATTTCTAAATTTTTCTTTCTTACCGACAGTCGTCGAGTTATATTGGCAGTTTTCCATTTTACTAGTTGACTGACAATTTTCAGTAAGTATTAACAACTTTGTTATTGTGTTTACCGATGATTTTCAGTAAGTGTTTACCAACGGTGTTGTATTCTTAGATTGTTAATAAGTAAAGTAATATGCATCTTTGATTTATGCAAATTTTGACTATATATCATTTTATATAATGGAACTGATGCAAAATATAACTTGGTATAGTGCAGTTCCATACTTACTTGTTCAATTCAAGTGGGGTTGGTGGTGTCAACGGATCCATTGGATGGAGTGTCACCATTTGCATTACTTGGTCCAACTTCATCATTTCTTGAAGCTTTTATCCACATTTTGCCTCTTTCCCTCCGGATATCTTCAATGGTGTTACCATTGGGATGTGTGCTTGTGTCTATCAATCTATCTTTGTAATATTTCTTGAGATGACCAACTTTATGATAGTGTAAGTATGCCATTCCGGGGTTTGACCAGCCTCTAGACCTTTTGGTCCATGCTCTCATGTAGTTTGTAGAAATGTGACCATATCTACCACATGCTGTACAGTTTGTCTAGGTGTTGTAATCCCATACATATTGATTACCGATTCTCTTTGGTTGATAAGGGACTTCTTTACCTTTTGGCTTCCATGCTTGTCTTTTCTTTTTCCAGCATTCTTCATATGTGTGCCCATTCATCTTGCATGTCGGATAGTATTTTTCCATGTAGGTTTCCTTCTTTGTCTTTTCTATTTTTCTCTTGCATTCATAAGCCTTATGTCCTTTCTTGTTACATTTATAAAAAAATCCTATGAATGAAGATGTAGATTTAGATTTAGGAGTACCTTTCATTTTACCTCTGCATGCATTTGATGTGTGCCCTTGCTTTCCACAGTGCTTGCATGTTGGCTTTCTTGGTCTTGGATTTTCGTAGACATTCTTTGGTCTTGATGTTTCTCCTTTTTCTGTAAAGCCTATACCACTGTTCTTGATGACTCTTCGTTGTCCTTCAAGAAAGTCATCCATTTGTTTATTTATTTCTTCAGCCTTTCTAATAATCTCATTATGTTGTTTCTAAATTCTAACCTCATGCTTTTTCTTTTCATTTTCTTCTCTTAATTCACTGATAATTTGTATTCTCTCAATGAGTTCCACATTTATTCTGTTTGCTTCTTGACTCATAAGGATAATCTTATTTGTGAGATCATGGTGATGCTCAGCATGTCTTTGAATTTCCATTTCCTTTTCTTGTATTTTCTCTGAAATCTTCCTCCTATCATCGCTTGTCTAGCAGAACTCATCACATCAATCATTCTTACCATTTGGGTCTCTAGACCGATTTTTAGCATCTTTATTTTCTCTGTCAGATGTAGGTTGATTTCCTTTATATTTGTGATGTTCTCTTCTGATGTATCTGATACATTACTTGCATTTGATCCTAAAGATTTAAAGAAATCTGGAATCTCTTCTTCCTGATAGTCTAGTTCATTGTTCCTGGTAGCCATGCCTTTTCTTTCATTCAACAACTCTTTCATCTTGATTCTTGCTTCTTTATACTGTTCGTAGAACATCTGTATCTCAAGATTTTTGTTCTCAATATTCTTATCAAGTTTTTACTTCTCCATTGTTAGATCTTTGCTCTTAGGCTTTTAAGCTTTTCAAGAAGATACTTAGCTCTGATACCAATTGTTGGACTCAATGGGAAGTAGTACTGAGAGGGGAGGGGTGAATCAGTACCTCTAAAAATTTTAACACTTTACCCAATTTATCATTAGTGATTATTAAATTCTGATTTACCAACCATTACTGTTACTATTTCTTATGTAGACATTGTTTGTTAACAATATTTACAATAATCCATAGAAACATTCATGAAATTAACAAACACATAACACAAGATATGATATCGCAGGAAACTCCTATTAGGAAGTAAAAACTGCGGTGGGGATGGCACCCACAAAACTTCACTATCTGCGGAATGGAAGGGAGCCGGATAAGGCTTACAATTTGATCACTTCTGATGATCTACCCTGTTAAGAGTATTAAGGTGGAAACCTGCTAAGATCTACTCTGTTAAGAGCTTTAGCAACACTGATTTAAGTGTGCACTCAGTTATGAGATTTACAATAGGACGGTTAAGCCCACCTTTCTTAAAAGGATTTCATTAGTGTACTTCACTTGTTAGAATGAGTACAAATGTTGACCTGACTATATGCAATCTACTATTTCTGATTTACAAATCTATTAAGTCTTTTACAATAATGATATCACCTTAAGTGATTGATGAATACCTTTTCTCTGCTTGTCGGTAGCCTTTATTCTATTCTTGAAAATTGATTTGAATCTGTTTGTGTTCTTTAGCATGAATTCTATGTCTGGTCTTTAGTTTCTCTTTGTGGCTACTATCTTCATTGAAAAACACATGTTATTCATGGGTCGAGCACCTATTTATACAAGTATTTTGACTTACCTTGGAATTCATGATTTACAATGTTAACTCTCAGATCCAAGGTTTACAACTTGACCTTGATCTTTAGTTTGCATGTTTTAAAATAGTAAAATGAATTAAAAAAATAAAGATTACATTTCTTCCTCCACACATAATGGATTAAAAATCAAATCAAGAAGTTATAAATACAACTTTAGTGATTTATCTAACGTGGAAAGTCAGATCCACTTTTTCTGAAATGTAACTAACTGTCGGTTCTTGGTTGTCAGTTTGAACTCATAGTCTGTTAGCATTCCTTAACTGAACTGTTTGTCAGGTTCCCTGTATTTGTTTGGTTCCTCTCTTTCATGTTCGTCGGGTAGCACTTTTGATACTTCATCAGGTATCCTTATCTTTTTGTCATCAGGTAACACTTGGCAGTGTTCATCGGGTAACCTTAGTGTTGGATAGTGTTGTGCCCTGTCTGTTGGTTTAGACTAAACTGATGGTGTAGATCATGTTTTTCTCTAAGTATACTAATGGAAAAATATAATGCCTTCACTTCCTTGTGCTAGGGGTATGTACATAGTAAATCAAGGATTGATATCAAGGCAGGGGTCTTACCCAACTGGTCAACAAGGTTGTAATCTTAAGGTACCTTGGGTTTGGATGGTGCGCCAGGCACGATAATCTTGGTATGACGGGTAGTGACTGTGCATTGAGGGCTACTATCTTTATCCTAGAAGGTTAGAGTGGACACATGTGAATCAGCCTCATAGAAACAATTGATGGTATAGTCATGGCTGGTCCAAGTATAATTGACATTGTTCTTGGATTTTGAATTTGACATAGAGGCATTCCCCTTTTCATGATCAACAAAGGGGTTTGTGAAGATAGTATGGTCAGTGTTGGAAGATCATGCCATGGGTTCAGCTTCAATCACACCTGGATCAATAAGGTCTTGGACTTTGTGTTTTAATTGGTAGGAGGAATTGGTCATGTGTCCCTTCGTCCGATGATAATCACAGTATTTGTTGTCGTCCTACCAAGGGGGTTTCACTACTGGAGGGTCACGAAGCTTGGGTAATTGAATATAATTATTTTTCAATAATTTTTGTAGGACCAAATGGAGTGGTTCACCCAATGGTGTGAACTGTCTTTGTGGTCCATCTCTATTTCTCAGCAGTTGACGCTACCGATTATCGTTTGTTTATGCTTGAGGTTGTGTTGGAGCTAGCGCTGGAGGTGGTGCTTGAGTCATTGTTTGTGTATTGGTATCAGTAGGTCCTTTGAGACTCACTTTCTGTTGTGTTGCATTAACTATCTGTGCATCAACAATGCCATCATTTGTGATGTTTTTATCTCGAGACAAAAATTTTGGTTTGTCACTTGAAGTGCTCGTAGTTTGATTATCCTTGTTGATCTTTAATACTCCTTTTTCAATGAGATCATCTTCAATGTCAATTCCTTTTTTTAGGAGCTTTTGGATTGTACTTGGTCATTTTATTTTGAGCTTGTACATCATCTCTGGTACTAGATTTTGGATAAATAATCAAATTTGTTGTTCTTCTGGAACATCAAAAGGACATTGACTCACCAAAATCCTCCATCACAATAACAAGGTCATAAAATATTCTCCAACCTTTTGTTTGGTTGTGCATAAGTTAGTTAGCATAACCTCACTTGATATGTTGAACGCAAAATGAGAGATGAATTTGCTAGCTAGTTCTTTGCAAGATTTGATATTGTTAGGTAGTTTAGAGTACCACTCCATTACTTGACCCCCAAGGCTTCAAGGCAAGAGCCTCATAAGGTACGTGTCATCATGATTAACCTCAATGCAAGACGTATATAATTCCCAAATGTAATCGATTGGATTGCCTTTCCCTTTGTATTTCTTGAACTTGGGTATATCAAAATTCTTGGGAAAGAGAGGCATGTAAATGGTTGGATCGAATGGATTAGGAAATAGGTCTCATTCCATGTAGAGTGTCTTTGTTTCCTTGAATTGCATATCATTTAGTTGCTTCTATAAGAATTGGATTTGTTGAAGCATTTCTTCATTCTTCAAAGACTTCAAATATTTTTTACGTGTATCAGAATGATGTGTCCGCCTAGAAGCCCATGAACATCGATTGTATTCTGAGGCTCGATCTGAGTTTGATGATTCAGATGAGATGTCATGGACAAATGCCATATGTTGTCTGGCATGTTGTTGAGGATCTTCCACATGTTGTTGATTTAGTGGTGGAGGATTATATTGCTGACCTTGTGTCGCATAATATGGTTGGGAAACTTGCTATTGATATCGTGGCACATACTGTTGTTGTTGAATTTGTGCCCCATGTTGTTGTTGTTGTGACACATTTTTTTGTTGTGCAACATGCGGTTTTCACTACTGAACATATGGTTGTTGAACATGTTGTTGTTGTTGTTGTTGAACATGTTGTTTTCTTTGTTGTTGAGCATACCGTTGTTGTAAAGCATGTTGTTGTTGCTGTATATACTGTTGTTGTAAAGCACGTTGTTGTTGTTGTACATATTTATGTTGGAGAGCATGTTTTTGTTGCTATACATATTGTTGGGTATGTTGTTGTTGTTGCGAGTGCACTTGTTGCACCTTTGGACCTTGCACATGTTGTATAGGAGGATGGGATTCTTGACCCGTCGACATTGTTGGTTGTTGTATGTTATGATCTTGTTGAAATCCAAGTGGTCCAAGTATGACATCAAGATTTGCAGTCTTACGTTTTGCTGGTTGTGCTTGAGACATCATGTTAACTTGGGCTGCAAATTGAGGTTGCACTAGTTGCACTACATCTATAGGTGGTGCTTGTTGAGCCACTTGGGCTTGTTGAACTTGTTGTGTTGGTTGTGCTTGTTGAATCACCATAGGTGGAATTGGTGTGATATCAATGAGAATCTTCTTCTTTTGAGCTTGCAATTGATTTGGTATAGTTGTAGCAGTTGCATTAGATACATCAAATGTGGATACCCATGGTGGTTCATTAAATGGTCCTTTGGATGTTGTTGCATTTGAAGTGCTTCCTAGGAATGTTGTATGTGCTACCAAAGGAGGACCACTTGGTTGTGTTTCTTCAAAAGGGGGTACATCTGGCATGCCCCAAGGAAATGTGAATGTCTCATTTGATCCTTTTGGCAAGCAATTCTTTAAATCAATCCTCCATGTTCTTTTAGGACCTTTCTTAGGGATTTGTGTAGCATTCGCCATCTCAGGAAGAGGGAGTGCTTCCTCTTCAAATAAAGGATTATCCAATGGTATATACTTTTCCTTTGGAGGAATATCAACAGTTAAATTGTTTTGCTGTCATATTTGTGTTAGCTCCATAGCTGACTCATCGAAGGGTTGTTCTTTCTTTTCTCTATCCCGCACCACTAAGGCTTGGTTCTCTTCCAAAGTAGATGTTGGGGAGTTTGATATTCCAAGAATAATTGAGGATTTGTCTTTTGAATCACTTTTATATATCATCTCAGATATTGAGTCATGAGGTATGTTAATGTTTGTTGAATTTTCTTGTTCTTAACGGCCTCATTAATTTCCTCTTTAGGTAAATCTTTGAAGGAGGCAAATGTTCCATGTGAGTCTCCAGAATCCGAAGAGGGACTTGAGCCATTTCCATGATCTTGATTGTCTGGTGGTGGTGGAGGAGGTTGATAAGATCCAAAATCCATGTTTTGCATAGTTTGTTTTTGCAAATGATTAGGTTGTACTTGATTGATTTGAGAAATTTGTTTGTATTCCTCCTCAGGTGTAGGGGGAACACTACCTTGGCCAAGTGGCATAGGTAAAAATATTGGTTCAAACTTTGGGGGAGGTCCCCACTTAATAGTGCCAAAGTTTGGTGAATAATTTGAAGGATATCCCATGTTTCATAGGTCATTGCTTGAAGTAGGCTCTTGAGGAAATGTGACATGTCTTGGGTCATAAAAGTTTTGATTCACTTCTTCCATTTGTTGCATGTTGATTAGGTCAGTTTGATTATGATAAGAAACACCTTGTCTTGGATCAAAAGGTAATTTTGATTCTGGTTGTGATGTAAACATAGGTAAATGAGGATCTTGTTTCCCCTTGGACACTTGAGACCTTGTGAAAACTGGCATGGTTACTATATGCAAATGCAATATTTTTTTGGAATTTTTGAAATTTTGAGAATGCAAGTTTGAAATGCAACTTTAGAAATGCAAGGAATTTATGCAAATGCAAGCTAAGGTTTATGCAACTATCTTTTTGGCTTTTTTGACTTTGATAATTAATCTTTTGAAAGGAGACAAACCTAAGAGCATAACCTCATAAGGTTGAATAAGAATATTGACTTGAAAAATAGGATTTTTGGAACAAGGGACAAGTTTGATAAAAAGGCTTAGGTCAAATCCATCATGACAAAGGTGGAATAAGACCAAATTGGTAAGGGGGTTTGAAATCTTTAGACAAAAGAGGGACCATGTCAAGATCCTTTTTTATCAAGAAATTCTCTATGATTTGGATACTTTCTAGGATTGTTTGCAAAGTTTTTAAGGAGGAACTAGAAATGAGTTAAGTATGCAAGAGGGATATGATCAGGACTTATGAAAAAGGACTATAATGAGGATTAAAATGAGGTCTATAATGCAAGGAGATTTTGAAATGTACAATGCAAGGAGATTAGGTAATGAATATGCAATATGAAGGTTATCAAGCATGCCAATAGGCTCCAAGTGAAAATTTCAAGGTTCCATATGTTTACTCAAAGACAAGATTTGTTGTGACCATTTTGATTGTTCTTGAAGATTGATTTGGAAAAAGTGTTCTTTAAGGAGAGTGTTTTTAAGATGTTATCATTTTCATTAAGGTTTGAACACCCACACAAGACACATCATTCAGAATGGCTATTGTAAAATGAACAAACACACCACTTCCTAAGGATAGCAAGGACAGTATCTGTTGAATCCCCACTTGAACTGAAGTTCAGCTGGGCTTACTAATAGCACAAAACCTAGAAGCTTGGAGGCATGGGCTCCTCCTTACATGTGCACTCACTTCTCAAGCACTCCAAGCTTCAACTCCCAAGGGACATAAATTCCTAGGGGATTTTTGTCTTAACTAATAGCCGCAAAAGTGTGGGGCATCTTACTTGGTCTCTGACCTTCCGTGCCAATAGATAGAAGGTTTTTCACTACTATGACATGGTGTATAATAAGGGCATATGTTAAGGTGGTTATACATGTGACATATTAGCTCCATTAAGGAGGCCTCCTAGCCTACAGAAGTTACGTTCCATAGGTTTTAACACACCACAAGGGTACTGAGGGAGATCTTATTACTGGTATAATGCATTCAACACCTGTCCATTGAGAGATTAATCACAATGGCATATTTTTATCCTGGTTGGATGGGCTTGGCTGTAGCCTGTCACCGATTGGGCATCCACTCTCGCTGGCTCTACTAAAGCACTTGGGAGGTAGCCACTCTATAAGAATTATATGAGTTTCTCTTGAACCCAAGATCCATGAAGGCGAGGGGAGAGGATACACTCATATAATTCTTAGGGTTTTACAATCTAGAAAACATATTAGACACATGAAAGAAAAAATTTCATTTCAAGCACCAAAGTGAAGTGTTTTCTAACTACAAAAGCAAGCACAAGAGTTTGGGAAAACACAAGGTCTTCTACAAAATGTCCTGCATTGAAACCGTTAGTAGTTTTTAGGAGTTAATCTTCATCCCACGATTGCCAACATGCTGCAAAAAATATCAGTAACACCAAAATCCAGTAGTCTAAGTGCAGAAACAAGTATAGGAATGTAGAAATCCAAAAATAGCATTGAAAAACACCACTTTTACCACCTGCATAGGAACAGTGACCACCTACACACCATTAGGGAAACCACCTATGCAGGAATAGGCTCCCACCTGCACAACTTCTGACCACCTACGCAGCAACAGTGACCACCTGCGCAGCAACTGATCAAAAGCCTAAAAATGACCAAAAACTTGCAAAAATAGAGTTTTTTTCGATACCTAAGCATGCAATATCATCAAAAACATAGCTAGGGTTCATTATTTATGCCATTTAAGTTGATTTGCAGATATTTGAAGTGAAATTGAAACCCTAACTAGCTTGCATGTGCATGAAAGTGGTTTAGGAACACCTTAAAGCCAAAATATGCATTTATTCCTAAACTGGGTTAGAGTTCATTTTAGGTTCCAAAAACAGACATGCATGTTCATTTTAGGCCCCTTAACAACTTGAATAACTTGACTTTGCATGACATAGTCCATTTCCACCCCTAGTTAGGCTAGATTGCAAGTTGCTTGAAATTTGAAAATACTTGATAGCATGAAACCCTAGACTAGATGAGATTCATTTTAGGAGCCCAAATACAAATGTGCATGTTCATTTTAGACCTTGAAAATCAAATGTGAGGTTCATTTACCTTATTAGGGTTCATTAACCAACTTTAGGGTTCATTTGAATAGATTAGGGTTCATTTCAACCTTAAAGTAGATAAAAAGTAGAAAAGAAAGCCAAATATGTAGAGTAGCTTCCTAAACATTCACAATATGATCCTAAACCCTAAAAGAGCATCTTGTGTGACCAACTATGCAGCTAAGAAGCCACCTACGCAGCTCTGGGCTCCAAGTGCGCAGGTATGGGTACCATCTACGCAGGACTTAACCACCTGCGCATAAACAAAGACCACCTACGCAGGAATAGTGACCACCTACACAGCGCTCTTCCAAAACCTAAAAAAGACACAAAAACACAAAAAATTTCATCATTTAAGCGTATTTCACTTCGGGTTCACCAAATGTAAGACCAAAAAAAGGCATATTTAGCATATTAGGTAACCACAAACCCTAAATAGTATGCTAAACCTATCTAATCTACCATGAAAGCTATTTGCTAAGGGAATTCATAAAATAAACATGAAAACTCAAAAACCCCCTTCAAAAGAAGCTCCCATGTCCTTCTTTCTTCTCCATAATTAGATTAATTTTGTTCTTTGTACACACACTTTGCTCAAGAAGCCAACTTTGCTAATGAGAGTACTAGAAGTGAGTGATCTTGAGGCTTTGTCAAAATCTTGTGGTTCAACCTTGAATGATAGAAATGCACCCATTTTATAGAAAATGAGATACATTTAGGTGAGATTGCACAAAATCCTTGCATAAATGCATATTTGGGTTGGTGGGATGCTTGGAAGCATGAAATGGGGGAGATGAAATAAGAAGATATTGGAGGATTTTGAAGATTTTGAAGAAGCGCCTTAATAGGGATGTGAATCCTCAATTAAGGGATATAGGAATTAGGTGAGATTAGGAGGATATTAATTCAATTAATAAATCAATATTCCTCAAAAATCCAAATTAGATTTATGAAATTATAGAAATCTCATATATTTAAATTAGCTAATTAATTAATTATTGAAGACTTAGGGAAATGGGGAATAAATAAAGTTTGTTTATTTATTCAATTAGGACTTAGGATAAATTATGGGTTACTCATCGAAAGGGGTAAATTAGTGGGTTATAGGTTGAATTGAAGATGTTGATGTCAAATTGAAAGGATTTTGATAATGTTGATAAGGATTAGGGTTAATTCTGAGGGTTCCATAATAGTTTAGGAAATCGTGAGGCATCGATGAGCTTTGACAATGTGCCCGCGTAATGATGATTGTAAATGATTGAAAAGAGCCAATGAACTTTGATGGCATCATAAGATTTAAATTGAAATGGGGAAACACTGATGATCTTTGACAATGTTCCCAAAATGATAATCAGAAATAGTATTGACAATAATGAACAACACTACTGAATTGATATTGATAGATTGATACCGATAACATTGATGATATTTGACAATGTTATCAAATGGTTGATTAAGAGATACGAATCATCGATGATCTTGGATAATGCTCCTAAAATGATGAAAAGATTAATATTATTGAAATAGGGTTTGATTGATTGGTTTCAAATTGGGTTAATTAGGCATCGATGATCTTGGACAATGCCCCAAAATGGTCAGAATGAGTTGAGACAATTCTGCAAATGACTAGGAATAGAATGGGATAGGTTTGAATCGATTTAGGAAGGTTTGGAATGGTTTAGAAGCGAATAGGATCGGTTTAGGATTGAATAGGATTGAATAGGATTGGTTTAGGGTTGATCGGAAATGATTTGGAAAATGATCGATTTGATAGAGAAAGTAGAATTGTTAGTAAATAATTGAACAAATTTGCAATATTCAATCATTGATGAAAGACACAATGTCACCATACAATAAAGATCATATGCGCGACATAGAGGAATAATTAGGTCACAAAACAATGTTTTGATCGTAATGCTAAAAATGTTAAAACACATAGACCAGCAGGCTCGAACCATTTTTAGGTGTCTATAGTATTATTTGGTTAAGAGACTCGACTTGGTTAAGAGACAATATATATATATGGAGAAATTTTTTGGATGGATAATATATTTTGAGGACATGTGAATGGAAAAGCAGAGGATGATAGAGATCATTTATGAGATATGAACAGGAACTATCTAAGCTTTAGAGATGCTTGTTTTGTGCATTACTAAGAACATTTTGTAACAGAATTACATTGTAAGAGTTGTAAGCTCAGTTGGCCCCTAACAGGGTGTTGTATACCTTTAACAGGGTTGTAATTTATTTAACAAGGAAATTTACTATGTAATATTTAGCTCCTAACAGGGCTAGGTATCCTAATAGGGACACTATACTTTAGTGCATGCTTGTGG
The DNA here is from genome assembly GCA_018584345.1 of Thuja plicata. Classification (NCBI taxonomy): domain Eukaryota; kingdom Viridiplantae; phylum Streptophyta; class Pinopsida; order Cupressales; family Cupressaceae; genus Thuja; species Thuja plicata. The sequence continues at coordinate 214,475 of MU223656.1, forward strand.
GTACCATCCCCACCAGGTTTTTCCCTTGGCCAGGGTTTCCTTGACAACAAATTAATGGTGTTAAGACTACTGTGTTATTTGATTATGTTCTTTTCATTTCTGTAAGTATATGGTTTATGTTTAATTGGTTGAAAATTTTTAATAAGTGTTGTAATACTGATTCACCCCCCCCCTCCCTGCTCTCAGTATTACCTAATCCTAACAGATACCATTTTAGGTGGGGAGGCCTCGGTGAGAGAAGATAGAGTGGTTAAGAACTTGCTTAGCTCTTACACTAGAGCTACTGGGAAATTCATCAACTAGAATAAGAGTTCCATATTCTACATCAATATCCCTTTGGAAAGATAGAGGAAAATATCGCATATCTTGGGCTGTGGCAGTGGTTCCCTTCCCTCAAATTACTTGGGTCTTCTTCTAGGTTTTAAGCCCCCTGATGAGTTCTAGAACAATCCCATTAATATATTCAACAGGAAACTGGAAGGTTGGAAGGGGATTACTCTCAATCAAGAGAGAAAAATCCATTTGGTCAAATATACTCTGCAAAACCTTCCTACCTATGCCTTAAGCCTCTTCTTGATACCTAGAAAAATAGTGGAGGCAATGGAAAAAAATTAAAGAATATTTCTTTTTTCGGGGACTTAGGAGCATAAGGTATTTCCTTTGATTACTTGGGAAAAATTTTGTCTCCCAAAAAGTGTTGGAGGTCTTGGGATAAGGAGAATCTAACCTTTTAACAAAGCTCTCTAAGTGAAACAATTATGGTGCATCTTCCATGGCAAGGGGGAATGGAGAGACAAATTTGAAGATAAGTATCTTTCTAATTATTCAATTTATTATTTCTTTGGCCGTGATGATATCCCGAAAGGTTTTTCATCTGGAATGGCTTCCTCAATGCTAAAGAGATAGCCAAATCTAAAGAAAATGGAAAACCGATAATGGTCAAAACATAAAATTATAGGAAGACAATTGGCTTTAGCTTGGTCCCATAAGGGACTGTGAGCCTTACAAAATGTGGATGGATGAGTGTAACTAAAAATTTGGCTCCTGGGTCTATAACTATAAAGCGGGGAATACCTGGGTGGACTTTCCCTCTCTCTCAGGATTTGACTTCACTTATAATTTCTCTCAATGCAGTTTATTTATCTTCTAATCGGGATGTCATCATCTGGGAAGGGTCCCCCAATGTATCCTTCTCAGTATCTTCTACATACTCGAGCTCCAGATGCAGCTGGGAGCCAAGCTTATTTGGGCTAAAGCCTGGTCCCTTGGCCTTATTCCAAAAATTAATGTCTTCTTCTAGCTTTCGCTTCAGAATCACATCCTTACTATTGATAACCTTTTAAAGAGAGGCCTCCCAATTCCAAATAGGTGTGTACTTTGCAAGTGTCAACCTGAGTCTATGGATCACCCGTTTATTCATTGCCCCTATGTTAGTGTTTTCTGGTAGTCCCTCCTCTCTTCTTTTGGGTTGCAATGGTGCTTTCCCTCCTCTATCCATGACATTTTCTCCCAATGGTCCTTGCCTTTCAACACTTTGATTGTCACAAAACCTGGACCTGGGCTCTCCCTCACCTGTGCTGGAGAGTTTGAAAAGAGTGTAAGAACCATATCTTCAGGGATTGTTGTGATCCTCCCAAAATTATTTTTGAAAAGATTCACCATGCTCTAATGGAAAATTTTGCTTCTTGTAGTGGTACTAACCCTTTTTATGGGAAAATACAACTATGGTGACCCTAAGAAGAATAATAACAAAAGATAGACTTGTACCTAGAGCTATCCCCCGAAAGGATGGTCTAAGGCCAACTTTGATGGCACTTCCAAGGGAAATTCGGGAAAGGCGATAAGTGGTGGTGTGATAAAAAATTGCTATGGTATGGGTATTTTTGTTGTCATCCTTCCACTTGGCACCTAAACCAACCACTTTGTGGAAGATAATGTGGCCCTCCAAGTCACCAAATTAGCCCATGATATTGGGATCAAAAACCTTTGGCTAGAAGGAGATGCCAGCAACATTATAAATTATCTTAACAATTTACACCCACCATCTTGGACTATAGCTAATATGATTGAAGAAACTCGTAATCTCGTACCTTTGAGAAGATACACATATCCCACGTGTATAGAGAATCCAACCATGTTGTTGATTATTGTACCAACTTGGAAGTGAAAAGTGACACTCTGGTCAGATGGCTTCATGGAGGAGACCTCCCAGGTGAGGTGAAGGATTTAGCCAAGTATGACAGAATTCAGAGAAAGGAGGGAATGAAAATTAGAAATCATGAAAGTTAATGTTGTGTTCCGTAATGGTTTTACCATAAATGGGAAGTATAGGATTGGCAGGAAGGGTAATCACTCCAAGTTCCATTTGCATAGTTTCTGGGTGCTCATTCACAAATTTAAAACCTACCTTTTTAGGCATATCAGTAGAACAATCTAGAATACTTCGGCGAGAAAGTGTCTATTAAGCTATAAGTTGAGTCAATATTATGCTAGATTGAGCAATAATCTTGCAATGGGTGGAGAAAGACATAGAAGGGAGACCTCTAATGACATTGATAAATGGAGGAGATGGACTAAGATCTGGAATTTCCTACAGAAAGGGGGAATTTCAACTTTTATAGAAAGGATTCATGGTGGGAAGTCGTCGATGACCAAAATGTTTGTGAAAATTTGGGATGAGGCCAGTGTGGTGATTGATGGGAGGAAATTTACAGTCAGTGAGGAAGTTATCTTCATTGTTACTGGCATCCCCATTATGGGTAAGAAAGTTTACAAGGATTGTAAAATTTCAGACTCTGCAGTCACTAACTTCGTGAGGGACGAGGAAGAGAAGAAAGCGCTAATCAAAGTTGGCGCTTATTATCAACTAGAAGGGATCAAAATGCTGTGGAGATTCATCTTGGGGGCCATCATCTCTTATGTCACACTGGATACCAGGTTCAATAGGATCATGACCTATCACTTCATCCTCATTAACCACTTTAGACATGGTATGCAGGTTTCTATCTCATTCTACTTATACGCTTCTATCAATAAAAATATTAATTATTATAGGGACAAGGCTATTGCAAATATTTCTCTGCATGAGGGGCTTTCACTCCTGATCTACGAGTACTTTAAAGCCCAAATTATGGGGAAGGAGGTCACTGACAATGAGGATAGAATGGATGTCTCTGGCTCTGATTATGTCCCCTTGGATATGGAAGACAGTGAGGGTTTGCACTTGGAGGATCAGGAGGATTGTGAAACTAAGAAGAAGAATTTGGGCTTCTCTTCAAAGAAGAGAAAAACCAGTATACACATTGGAAAAAAAGAGAAAGCGGTAACTCCCTCCAAAAAACATACTACTATTGTGATCTCTTCTGAGGAGGAGTATAATGACAATGAGGAAGGGACGAAAAAAGATGATGAGGAAGAGATATCCAGTGGCAAAGGTAAAAAGAAAATGGAAAATGCTACGGTGAAGTACCAAAATAAAAAGAGCAAGACCAGGGGAGAAAGCACAAGCTAGAAGACTCCTAATGACCAAACTCATAAAAACACCCCTATCTCTTGTAACAAGGCATAGGAAAACCTCCAGGATGAGCATGATAGTAACAACCACGAAAATCCCTCTCCCTAGTTCTCCAACCCCCACAACTCGGTGAAAGAGAAAGGTTAGGACAACAAATATTGTTGTTATGTCTCGACGAAGGGGAGGAACACAGTGTGGCGCAACTTTGATGTTAAGACTGCCAAAATGGGCATAACCAGGGAAGTCATTAGTCCCAAAGTTATCGAAGGTGAGGATGACACAATTCAGCTAGAGGATTTGATTGACCTGACTATGGTGGTTCTCAGTGATAATACAAGGGAAATGGAGCTCGACCTTCTCAACAACGCCAAGAATAGCATGTTGGACAACTATAGGTCTATCAAATGGTTATTCCATAAAGTGGGGGGTATCAAGAATATATTTAATGGGACAAACAACAACAATGGTGATAGTGTTGCTGAGGAACAGAATAGGCTGGATACAAGGATGAGAAAGATGGAGGAAAAAATGATGAGTTTTGAGGCGACTCTTAAGATCATTGCGGAGTAGAGCTTCAAAATCCTAAAAGCCTCAAATGAGCATATCAAGATTCTCATTGAAAAATGGAAGAAAAACCTGAGGGAACAGACATGGCCAAAACTAGTGAGGAAAAAGAGCAGAAGGACTAGGGCCAGTTCAAAGAAGAAGAAAGAACATGATGATCTGATAGATCTCCACAAGATAAAGGAATCTATAGAAAATATGGAGATCCTCGAGTCCAAAGCGGCTAGCCAGCTTAGGAATATGTCTTGACTGTTTTCCCTGGCTCTTCTAGTTGTGCCTATGTGTTGTTTTCTTTTCAGTAGTTTAGTTTCTATTCTATTTTAAGTTGTGGCCTTGGTCGTGGCATGTCTTGCTTTTAGGTCCTGTTGTTTTTTGTATGGGCATATGTTCCTATCTTGATCTTTGTAATGGGTTTCACGCACCCTTTAAAACTTGTTTTACTTAATAAAAACTATTATAAATTTTATTTTTATAATATTAATATTATATTTTCACAATATTAATACTCTCTCTCTCTAGGTATTATTGTTATAATATAAATATTAATAAATATTTAATACTAATAACATACTATTATACAATAGAGAAATAAATAATAATAATAATAATAATAATAATAATAATAATAATAATAATAATATATAATACTAATATAAATAACAATATAATACTAATGCTAATGAAATTTATTATATATAACGTAAAAAAAAAATCATAAAATTAAAAAAAACAATGAAAAATTTGTGCAGGATATATTGGATATCCGATATTACTAGATATCTGATATAATCAGATATTCAATATTATCAGATATCCAAAAGTATTCAATATGTGATATGTTTTTGGATATCCGATTAGCCCTAGTTTTTGCCTTGGGTTTTGTCTTTGCAATGCCAAACGTAGATGGTCAAGCCAAAAGACATGTACACTATATTTCCTCTGATCTTCAAAATTTGACCATGTAGTTGACGACCTTTTTTCACCCAAAACTGATGAAAAAAATGGTTTCTTAAATAAATTATCAGCTATCCATCAATATAATTGCTGTCAAATTTTAAGTTCAGTAATTAACTATTACTTATTTTCTAATTGCTTTATCGCTAAAGTCCTAATTGATAGACTGGTTGAAAAACAACTATAACTTTCAAACAGTTTAACCTTTTTGAAATTCGGAACATGCATCACATTCTATGCTTCGCCTACTATAAGAAAAGAAAAATCAATTTTGTAATGTTTAGAATTAGTTAAGGTAGTCAGACGCAAGAGTTTTTTAATTCTGAATAAGTTGTAGCAAAAAAATCATAATTAATTATTTATTTGGGATAAAATTACACAAAAATATGTGTCACATCCTGGTGCAAGAGCACCTAGGCTAACCCCTAGTTCATTTTTTTTTTGTCTTTTACTGACCTTAGCCAAGTAAGTAGAGTTTTTTTTTTACCTTAGGAATTCTTGCAAGTGTGCTCGTAGATGGATTTGACTACGATCAATCCAACCTAGATGTTTATTGTTTTGATAGTGGTTAATGCTAGATTAAGCCTTAAATGGGAAAATGGGTCTAAAATCCTTCAAGGCTTAGGAAAGGTTAGGAATATGCCTAAAAATACTTCTAAGAATTTTTTACATCAAACTAGGTCGATTAGAGGTTATTAGAGCTTGTTTTATGCAAAGTTGTCAAAGTTGTCAAAATGTTGCATGACAACATTTGCAACTTTTGAAAGTTGCATGACAACATTTGGAAAAATATGATTCTTTTCAAAGAATGATGGTGGTTAGTTAATGTAATGACCTATAATCATGGGGAAGGAATATTTAGACATAGATGATCCCATTTTCCAAGGTAGATTGATGTAATGAGTGATTTAAATTTGAAGGAGAAGGTTTGAGTTCTGGTTTTTGCATACAGTCGACTTGTTTTGAGCATGTGAGTTAGTAAATGGATTAAACTAAGAGATCCAATTTTGTATTAGTGTGGTAGAGATAGTTTTAATAAAAAAAATTTCATTTGTGATATTTTTTTCAGTTCATTAGATTAGTCTTTCAAATTAATTTCTTAGTAGTATAGTTGCTGGTGTTGTTTTAGCAGTTTTAGGGGAAAATGGCTCCCCCATAGATCTCCACTGTGAAAATCATCATGGCTAAGAGGGATATGGAAGGGAATCCATTTTACAGTGTACATATGGAAGGAAGAGCTCATTAGAGCAAGCTATCTACTTTTAAATTCATTCCCTAGGCGAGTTCAATGTACCCAGTTAGGTGCATGATAGTGATCTAATGAAGTGTAATTGCAGGGGAAAGATTGGGAGCATGAAACCAAGAATGGCTTCACAAGTATAGAGGTCCTTTAGATACCTCCTAAGAGGATTAGGTATTGGCCAATCCATTAAGATAGATTTCCAAGAAGAAATCAGAAGACTACACAAAAATAGCCCTATTTGCCCTATTAGCCTTGAATTCTAGGAACCTACTGTACGGAGGCCCTATAACCCTAAGAACACCAAAATACTTTACGTCTTGGAAAAGGGTGACTGAATATCAAGTTTTATTTTTGGTTTTTTGGGGAGTTTTGTGAGAAAAGTGAGAAAAATGCACTGTATAGGGCTAATTGACCTATTAGGCCTACAAGACCAATTTCATTGATTGTCTTGAGATTGATTGAGAAACCATTGATGACCTATTCTAATGGGATCATATGGGAGGAAAGAACTTGTCTTATCAAGAATTCCATCCCCTGCAGCACTTCTGACGAGATGGAGATGAAATTTTACTTGGAGACATCCAAGAAGGAGTAAGGAAATGAAGAGCATTTGGTTGATAGTTACCCCAAGGTGAAGCACAAAAGAGACCAACTCATAGTGTGGTGTTGGAGAGGTTATAGGATAGTTAATCCATGGATTGTGGTATCCTAGGAGACAAGATAGGATCTTTTGGAGACTAGGACCAAGCATTGTCCTAGGAATAGGCTTGTGCAAGCACACCTCAGAGAGTTTTCTACCAGATTGGTATTAGAGCCAATAAGATTTGGCTTGTGGTGAATGTTCCAAATAGAAGAGTCAGTAGAAGAGTCTATGATGGTGAAAAATGAAGAGTTGGCAAAGAAAGTGAATGAGAAAGAAGAAGAGAATAGATTCCTCAGAGAGAGATTGACACAATTGGAACACAAAGTGGACCAAGTAGAAGAAAAGACTGAGGAAGTGAAAGAAAATAACTTTGAATGTGATGGTATAACTGAAGCTCAAAAAGTGAAAGTGGAAAAGGCTAGACTTAGAGGGTTTGCACTCACTTGGTGAAAATTTATTGAAGATGAGAGAGACAAGGAAAGAAAGATACTCATAGCTACTTGGAAGGATATGGTAGCCAAAATCAAAGAAGCATATGTACCTGAAGACTATGAGATACAGTTGCATAAAAGGAGACATTCTTAGGCAAAAAGACTTGGATTTTAACTCTTATATAGAAGAGTTTCAAAGGCTATGTATGAGATCAAGGATTGTAGAAGTGGAAAGTGTGAAGGTAGCTAGATAACTTAATGGTTTTCAATGGATTATACAAGATGAACTAAGTTTTCTTACTTCTGCCACTATCCAGAGATGCCACCAACTTGCCATAAAGGTGGAAGAGAAATTGAGAAAGAAACAAGACTCTCGAGTAATACCAGAGGAAGAGGTAGAGGAAGATATAACAAAGGACAAAGAAGTTGATATGGTGGTATAATTTCATAGTCCAATAACCAAGGAGAAACTAAGATAACAAAACAAAAAGAAGGGAGCTCAAGAAGAGGAAGCTTCAATAGAGGGAGAGGATCTAACAATAATTGGAGAGGAAGAGGTAATGGCCAAGGAAGAGGTTCCTAATTTGCAACAATGAAATACTAGATCACTGTAATCAAATGGGACATCCTGCCTATAGGTTTCCAGAGAAGAGATCTACTTCTCAAGGAGGAAACAAGAGAGTGAACTTGTGCAAGAGGAGTCTAGTGGTGGAAGAAAACACCCTGAGGTACCCATAGAATCAGAGGAAGGAGAAAATCTGATGATAAGAAGAACACTAATCAAAGAACAAGTGAGAGAGGAGTAGAGCCAGAGAAGATCACTTTTTCAGAGTGAAATGCAAGATGATGAGTAAATTATGTAGAGTCGTCATAGATTCAGGGTCTACTGATAACATTGTATCAGAGGAGGAAGTTAGTAAGCTAAAGATGAAGAGGATTCCACATAGTAGCCCATAAAAGGTTACTTGGTTGAACAAAGGACAACATGTCCTGGTCAATGAACAAGCGCGCATGGGTGGAATTCTCAATTGGAAGATATAAGGATAAAGTATTGTGTGGCATCCTACCTATAGATGCATGTCACCTATTACTTGGTAGACCATGGCAATCTAACAGATAGGCCATGCATGATCGAGCTAATAATGCATATTCCTTTAAGAAGGACGGTGTGACTTTCAAAATCTAGTCACTGTTAGAAGAAGGAGAAGTGAAAGCCTCGGGCCCTAATGTCCTATTGGTGAGTGAGAAGGAGTTCCTAGAAGCTCTAGAGGAAGGGGAGGGACTAGAATATACTTTGGTTTTGAGGCCAAAGGAAGAATATGCAGAGAAGATAGGAAAGAGGACAGAGATTCCTAAAGAAGTACAAGGGTTTCTTCAAGAGTACATAGACATTGTCTGTGATGGACAACCAGAAAGCCTACCCCCTAAGAGAGCTATTAGTCACCAAATTGAATTTATCCCTGGAGCTACCCTTCCTAACAAAGATGCCTATAAGATGACCCCTCAACAAAATGAGGAAATTACCAAGCAAATCCAAGAGATCCTAAACCAAGGCCTCATTAGAAAGAGTATTAGTCTATGTGTCGTACCCACTCTCCTAGCACCCAAAAAGGGAGGAACTTGGAGGCTCTACGCTGATTTTAGAGACATTAACCAAATCACCATTAGGTATAGGTTTCCTATTCTGAGGATAGTAGATCTAATGGACTGTTTAGGAGGAGCAAATTATTTTACAAATATTGACCTAAATAGTGTTTATCATCAAATTAGAGTCAATGAGGGAGATGAGTGGAAGACTTCCTTCAAAACTAGAGAAGGTTTATATAAATGGCTTGTGATTCCATTTGGGCTATCTAATGCCCCATCTACATTCATGAGGTTGATGAACAAAGTACTCAAGGACTACATTGGTAATTTTGTTGTATTATACTTGGATGATATCCTAATCTTTAGTAGGAATAAAGAGGAACACTTAAAGCATCTGCAAATTGTGTTCAAGAGGCTACATGAAGAAAAGCTAATGATCAACTTAGACAAGTGTGAATTCCTAAAGCAAGAGTTAGTATATCTTGGGTTTAAATTGTCTCATGGAAACCTCAATATGGATCCAAGCAAGGTGGAAGCCATTGTCAACTAGCCTACTCCCAAGTCTGCAACACAGGTGAGAATTTTTCATGGTTTAGCTCAATATTATAGGAATTTCATTAAGTAGTTTCGTGCTATTTGTACTCCTATACTAGACACCTTAAAAGGTGGAATAAAGACTAAGTTTGTATGGAATGAGAAAGCTGACCAGGGATTTGAGTTGTTGAAAATTAAGATTGACAGTCAACATATCCTAGTGTTACCAAGTTTTGAGAAACTTTTTATAGTTGAGTGTGATGCTAGCAATGTTTCCATTCGGGTAGTTCTACGCCAAGAAGGGAGACCAGTGGCTTTCCATAGTGAGAAGATCAGTGAGTCTAAGAGGAAGTATTCTTCCTATGACTTAGAGATGTATGCTCTAGGAAAATCACTAAGAAAATGGAGGCACTATCTGCTTCCAAACAAATTTGTGGTGTATTTAGACAACCAAGCACTTAGCTTTTTGAATTCACAAGACAAGCTCAATCACAAGCACATGAAATGGGTGGAGTGCTTGTAGGCTTCACCTTTCACATCAAGCCTAAGAAAGGAGTGTAGAATAAAGTGGTTGATGGACTTAGTAGAAGACTTATGACAGTACAAGAAGTACAAATATAGAGCATGGATATTGAGATTTTCATAGATTTGTATGCAGAAGTTGAAGACTTTGCAGAGGTATACAAGGTATTTAAAGAGTATAAGAATAATTTCCATAGTGAATTTTATGAATATACTATGCAAAGTGATCTATTTTTTAAAGGGAGTCAATTATGTGTCCCTAGAGGATCAATTAGGGAAAGTCTGATCCAAGAAAAGCACAATGGTGCACTTAGTGGTCATTTTGGAGTCAATAAGACTCAAGACTTAGCATAGAGGTTTTACTTTTGGCCTAAAATAGATTTGGATGCCAAAAAGTATGTGGAATGTTGTGTGGTGTGTTAGAAAGCCAAGGGAGCATCCTCCAATGTAGGCCTTTATTAGCCCCTCCCCATCCCAAGTAGACCTTGGGAATGTTTAAGCATGGATTTTGTTGTGGGATTGACAAAGACTAAGCAAGGAATAGACAGTATCTATGTCATAGTGGATAGATTGAGTAAGATGGCACACTTTGTCCCATGTAAGATAGTGCATGATGCTTGTCACATTGCACAATTTTTCTTCAAGGAAGTGGTAAGAATCCATGGCTTACCCCTAAGCATAGTATCAGATAGAGATACTAAATTCATGAGTCACTTTTGGAAGACATTATGGCACAAATTGGGAACCAATATTTCCTTTAGGTTTGCATATCACCCTTAGACAGATGGTCAAACTGAGGTATTAATTACAAGCCTTGGGAACCTATTGAGCTTCCTCACAAAAGAGTATGGTCAAACTTGGGATCAACTCTTAGGACAGAAAGAGTATGCATATAATTATACTCTGAACAAGACTAATTGAAAGAATCCTTTTAAAATTGTTTATGGACTTCAACCTAGAGGAATATTTGAGCTCAGACAACTGAAAGATGGATCCAAGGGTAGTGGTTATGTTGAGGACTTTGCATACTCCATGAAAGAGGTGCATGAAACACTAAGAAAGACTCAAATAGAGAACATGGAAAATATCAAAAAAAGGTGGATGAAAGGAAAAAGGATGTCCAATTTCAAGTAGGAGATCTTGTTATGGTCCATCTGAAAAAATCAAGACTACATAAGGGAATGCCTAATAAGTTTCAGATGAGAAGATTGGGGCCATGCAATATTCTAGTAAAATATGGAAACAATGCATACAATGTAGAGCTCCCTGAGGATATTGGTTTTCCTCTGGTACTCAATGTTGCAGATTTGGTCCTCTACAAGGGGCCTACTCCACATCCAGACTAGAGCCTTACTGAGGTTATACAAGAAGTAGAAGAATTGAATTTGAACCCTACACCACCTAAGATAGAAGAGAAGATACTTGACTCAAGGGCCTACAAGAAGACCACATAGAGGACATACTATGAGTATCTGATCAAATGGCATGGACAAGGAGATGCAGAGGATACTTGGATCAAGGAGTCAAATTTCAAGAAGTTTGGTATTGATTCCAACTTGCTCAATCCAAGGATGGATTGAAGTCTTTTCATTTGGGGAGGATGGTGTGGGAGCACCTAGGCTAATCCCTAATTTAGTTTTTTTTTTTTGTTTTGGCTTGTACTTCCCTTATCCAAGTCATTAGAGTTTTTTTTTGACCTTAGGAGTTCTTTAAAGTCTGTTCCAAGGTGGATTTGACTATGATCAATCCAACCTAGATGTTTATTGCTTTGATAGTGGTTAATGCTAGATTAAGCCTAAAATGGGAAAAAGGGTCTAAAATCCTTCAAGGCTTAGGAAAGGTTAGGAATATTCCTAAAAAGGCCTCTAAGATTTTTTTACATCATACTACGTCTATTAGAGGTCATTAGAGTTTGTTTTATGCAAAGTTGTCAAAGTTGTCAAAATGTTGCATGACAACATTTGGCAGAATAGGATTATTTTCAAACAATGATGGTGGTTAGTTAATGTAATAGTCTATAATCATGGGGAAGGAATATTTAGACATAGACAAACCCATTTCCCGAGGTAGATTGATGTAATGAATGATTTGAATTTGAAGGAGAAGCTCTGAGTTCTGGTTTTTGCATACAGTCGACTTGTTTTGAGTTTGTGAGTTAGTAGATGGATTGAAATAAGAGATATTGTGTTGTATTAGTGTGTTAGAGATATTTTTAAGAATGCATTTTTCATCTATGAAGTTTTTTTGAGTTCATTAGATTAGTCTTTCAAATTATTTTGTTAGTAGTATAGTTGCTGGTGTTGTTTAGCAATTTTAGGGAAAATGGCTCCCCCATAGATCTCCACCATGAAAATAATCATGGCTCAGAGGGATATGGAAGGGAATCCATTGTACAATGCACATATGGAAGGAAGAGCTCAAATGAGAAAGCTATCTATTTTTAAAGTCATGCCCTAGGCGAGTTTAATGTACCCGGTTACGTGTATGACAGTGATCTAATGAAGTGTAATTGCAGGGGAAAGATTGAAAACATGAAACCAAGCATGGTTTAACAAGTATAGAGGTCCTATGGATACCTCCTAAGAGTACTAGGCAATGGCCAATCCATTAAGATATATTTCCAAGTAGAAATCAGAAGACTGCACAAAATAGCCCTATTTGCCCTATTAGCCCTGAACTCTAGGAACGGGGGCCCTAGAACCCTAAGACTGCCAAAACAATTTAGGTCTTGGAAAATGGTGTCTAAATATCAAGTTTTTTTGGGGGTTTTCTTGGGATTTTTGTTAGAAAAGTGAGAAAAAACCCACTATATAGGGCTAATTTACCTATTAGGCCTACAAGACCAATTTCATTGATTGTCTTGAGATAGATTGAGAAACCATTGATGACCTATTTCAATGGGATCATATGGGAGGTGATAAGTTGTCTTAGCAATAATTTCAGCTTCTGCAACACCTGTGAAGAGATGAAGATGAAATTGCACTTGGAGAAATCCAATAAGGAGTAAAGAATTGAAGAGAATTTCGTTGATAGTTACCCCAAGGTGAAGCGCAAAAGAGACCAACTCATAGAGTGGTGTTGATGAGGTTCTAGGCTAGTTAAGCTAGAGCTTGTGGGATCCTAGGAGAGAAGATAGGATATTGTGGAGACTAGGACCAAGCAATGTCCAAGGAATAGGCTTGTGCAAGAACACTTTGGAGAGTTTTCTACCACATCTGGGCATGAGTCTACTGCTTATATCTAGAATCTTTTGAAAATATATCGTCATTTTATTATGATTAAGGTGGTTAGACATACACATACTTTTTTATCTCTTTCCTGATATGTTCATCCTACTACATTAAAATCTTAATTTTTCAACAATTAGATTAATTTTTTTTCAGATAAGGGCTAGTAGTTTAGAAACTACATCCAATTTCCTACAGATTTTGTTCTTACAACTGTTTTACGTAAGGTAGATAAGATGTTCAACTTTTTACGTCAAGTTGACTAACCCTAATTTTCTCATTTTTCATTGCCACTTAAGACCATAGCTTGGCATACCATGATCTTGCACGTACCTGTATATACATTGGTTTGTATCACTTTAAGGAAGGTTAAGTAACAATTTTGTAGTGGTTCTAGAATGCATTCCCACCAGACTAACACTCTAGTGGAAGCAACTATTGCCTACCATGGTTTAAGATTGGATAAAATTATAAATTGTGAGATGGTGTGGTTAGAAGGAGATTTGAATAATATTATTCAGTGCCTCAAGAATTTCTGAAAACTATCTTGGACCATTGATAAGTGGATTAATAATTCCTTGGATATCCTTAACCCTTTTGAAAAGGTTCACATTTCTCATGCTTATTGTGAAGCTAATAGAGTGGTAGATTTTCTTTTACAAATGAAGGGGTTCATGCACTATTAGAACAATTTTTTCTTCATTTCCATACTTAGTCAAATTCTAATATGACTTCTGGTCTGATCTCCTACTACAATGTGCATGTGGAATTAGTTTTTAGTTTTCATCAATGACAACATCCAAGCATCTATAGAGTGTCTCTTGCCAATAATTCACACGACCGAGGCACCCATAATGCACACATAGAGATTAGGCTAGCACACATGCCATACAAGTGCAAGTATTACGGGAACATAACAAGTATCTCAATGAAATCAATCAACAAGTAGATAAACAAGTACACCATGGAGAACACTCAACCTGCTGATACATAGAGTCCAAGTACACCAAGGTCGCAACTCATATTTAGACAAGGTCTGTTGACGAGAATCAAGAATGGTGTATCATCACATGACACATGGAGGATTGTATGGATTCAATCAATCCTTCTCTCATCAAGGAGCCTCTGGTATGTTAGCTCAATCTTCGTAGATGACAACAACTATATCGGCTCAACATCACTAACATGGCCAAAATTATGCCAACTCAACATCCGCAGATGGCCAAGGATATACTGGCTCAACATCTATGGATGCCACAGTCGTACCAGCTTAATTCCAGTCATCCAGCCACAAGACCAACGTTATTTCATCTTTTTATTATATTGTAACCTATTTATTTATTAAGTTATGACTTTATTACAAACTCTACCAAGGGTTACCCTAGGGGAACTTTGTGCCCCAGCCTGCCTTGGAGAGCCACTTCATCACAGTAATCTACACCAACTAGGCACAACAATAACAAAGCAATGCCCAACCAATAAAACATAAGGGTGCCGGCAAGAAGTTGAGTCTACTTTTTGGCCAAAAAGTGGAACTGATTTTCCTATTTGTTTCAAATTCATCCCGTTTGAGATAAATATTTGAAGCACTTAGAGATTGAATCTCAAAACAATTAAATAATAGAAGTTTTAGTACGCGAAGTCTACATTCCAAATATGTAATTTATTTTAATACCAAGATGATAAAATTTTATTTTTAATAGGCATTACAAAACCCACATTTTAAAAGGCCTTGGACCATACTATGCCCGTGTACGACAAGCAAGATTTGACCTAAATGAATTTATTTCTCTGAATCCTTTTGAGAAATGGTATGTAAGCCAGTTTAGATTGATGACAATATTTTTTTGTATTTTTTTATTCAACATATTTTTTATTAATTTTTTATTAGGCATAATTGTTGTTTTAAAATCTCTCGTGTACGACAAGCATAATTTGACCAAAATATATGATTTTTTAATTTTTTTTAAAAGTGTATAAGTCTCTCTAGTTTTATGCCATATAATTTATTTTGCAAGAAATATTCAAATTAAAAAGTTATTAAAATAAAAAAAATATCCTGTTATCTTTAGTTTGTAGACTTGTTTCAGTAGAAACTCAATGAAAAATAGACAAAATTATCAAATTTACAAACAAATTATATATTTGGAAACTACATAGTCTGATATATAATGGGATTTTATTTTGTCAAAATAGTCCTCTAAAAATGTCTTCAGATATATGTCTAAAGTCCTTATTTTGTATGGACACTAGCAAAGCCTTCAAGTTGTTGGTCAAACCAGGTCCAAGGCTATGGTTCGGCTACCCAAGCCTCTTTCCAAATCAAAAGGCAACTGTAAAAGAGGGCTTGAAATTAAAAAAATTTAGAAACAGGATCTCGTTTAGTAAATGTTACCCCCATTTACCTTTTTTTAAAATGATAACGTATAAATGAATCGATCGAAGTGTTTTTTTAATTAATATTTTTTTCAAAATGGGACCTCATTTTTAAATGGGATCCCATTTTTTTTGAAACAAGATCCCATTTTGAAACGGGACCCCGTTTCTAAAATTTTAGGCTTAGGATCCTGAAGCTAAAAAAGACCCCGTTCATTTTAAGCGGGAACCTGTTTCGTTGAGTGTGATTTCACAAATTTGGCTAAGTATGAAAGTTGCACCATAAGTGGACTCAACTTCTTGCACTTACCCAGAAATCAATAAGGATCCCAAGTCACACATCAAAATAAGACAAGTATGCTAAACTAGACTCACCAAGATCACTGATCACTCACACCTTGGCATAGGAGAATAGCTCAACTACATGCCTAGATACAATCTCATAACCATGCATCCACAATAATAATATGGTCTTAACACAACATTAACAAAAGCAAACCCAAGAGTATAGATCTCTTGAGATCCCATAAAAAAGACATAAATCTCAATGCTAGTAATGCGGTCTCAAACACACACATCAACAAAAGCTATTAAACCAAGGCAGTAACAAGAGGATAACTCAACCCCCAGAACACTAAAGGCATAAAACCAAGTGATCACACACATAAGGTAAATATTCAAGTTGCTCAATAGGCCACTTTTACAAGAAAAAAAATTTAAATGGAACCCAAAAACCATCTCCTTAGAACATGAAGATGGCTCTCAAAGCCCAAAATATACAAAAGCACCAATTTCAAAATATTAACTGAATTGGTACATAACCATGAACTCAACAATAAAAGTGGAAGTTTGGATCGTGGTATTAATTAATACAATGTCCTCTATTCATTCAGACCACATGATCCCATCACAATCACGGGATACAATCAAGGCTAACAACCAAAACATGCCAACATGGCAACAATCCAAAATTAGAGATCATGTAAAACGAGGCACACATAAAAATGCCCAAAAATGGAAAAGTGGAATATTGTGATTCTGGGAGAACCCAATGGTTCTCACATACTTAACATCCCAACCATCTATCAAAATCAAGGTTTCAATATCATGAAGCAAAGAAATTAGAGATCATGTAAAACGAGGCACACACAAAAATGCCCAAAAATGAAAAAATGGAATCTTGTGATTTTGGGAGAACCCAATGGTTCTCGCATACTTAACATCCCAACCATCTATCAAAATCAAGGTTTCAATATCATGAAGCAAAGAATGGGCCAAAACACAAATTTGAAAGGATAAGTCTCAGTGCATACCCATGTGGCTCAATAACCGAGGAAATGATCAAGAATCCTCTCAGGATTAAAATTCTATACACTAATGTCATTATTCCACAAAATAATAAATCATAAGAATGAAGATATTCTCATTTTAAAATAATCACAATAAAGACCATATCCAGGTCCATGGTCAAAACTGCCATTGAAGCCATGGAAAAAGCTACAAAATTTAAATTTCAAAAAAAAAAATAAACCATTCAAATCAATTAAAAAGAAAAAAAGAAAAATATATATTTAGAATCTAGACAAAAAATGCTAAAAGACTCTAGTTTACTTCATCTTCCGATTTTAAATAGTTTAACGAAAATATGCATCTGAATTTGAAAGTTTTTTTCAAAATGTAGACTTCAATGTCTGTTTAGGCAAAAAAGTGTAACCCACTATTGTGGGTTCACCCATGACTAAGTGTCAAAATAAACTCTAATTCTTCCTTATATATGACATTTTTGGTCAAAATAGAAAAAGGCTAAATAAAAGATCACTTAAGCCAACAAATTAAAACAACTGAATTAAATATAATCTCTTAATTGGATCGATTCAACTAAATTCCATAAACAATAATGCACTTTGGCGTACTTGCCAGAAAATAATAAAATAACAATAAGGATTAAAAACCATAAATTAATTTGTAGCTTTCCATGACAACTGCGAACAACTATAATGCACAAACAGTCACTGGTATAATCACGATAATGCAAATGAAGTTCAAATTTTACCCACACGGTACTGGAGATATAATAAATAAATACGGGTACATCATCCATATTAGGGATGATTTTCGCTAAAATCATGAATGACCAATGTAACTATCTCATATGCCACTGCTGGGGATAAGACACGCTCAAACCTATAGCTTAGGTGGAGGCGATGTCTGGTACATACTCACTAAAACATGCACACATCAAGTGTAATTGCACATAGTATATATAGCCGAAGCATAATCATGAAATAATCGCAGTGCTCCTAATAGAAGAGGATACTCTAATGGCGCAATCATTCGTATGTATTAGAATATCATGACACTGGTCATTCCATATTTAATCTTTAGTGTACAACATAAATAACCATCTCATTTAAATTAAAACAGTAAAATCATTTTACGACATTTAATCATGTATCAGTGAAAACTCCAAATAAGATATCCACCAACATGATAAGGCACAATATCATAAGGAATTGGCAATCACATCATGGTAATCAGAATAAGATGAACATAATCAAAAGCATCCTCAAATATGAAATAAACCAAATACCATTATAACATCAACAATGATATCAGAAATAAGTACAAAATGTACTATACACAGATGCATCTCATAATGTCAAAGTAAAATCATAACAGATAATAATCAAGGAACATCATGCAAGAATCAAGCTCAGATCCCAATGACCAAGAACACAATGAGTACATGTAACTCACAATCATAGCCTCAAAAGGTCTAACATTGATAATAAGGTAAGCAACAAGCTACACTACCATGGTTATCGCAACCAGGCATAAGAACATAAGCAACTTGTCGATGTAAAGACATAAATCAGATCACAGCAAAGGTACCAACCTCTCAAAGGTCCAACATGATCATACAATACAAGAATATCCATTGAAGCATAAGGTGAACTCAACTAATCACAAAAGGAAACAATAAAGTATCCAAAGCCAAACCAAGGCATCACCAAGAGATCTCATCCAACTGCACCAAGGCACCACCGCAACATAATATTGAAGCTACATTTGTAAGGATGTCATGCAGGAAGCAAATTGGAGAGGTACTACATCATCCCCCCAAGGACTAGGCTTACATCTAGAAGTCTCCAAGTTATAAAACAAAGAATAAAAAGTGCATGATCCACAACCAAAGCCAATCACAAAAATAGTCATGACTCCTCTACAAGTCTGGCCAAACCACCTCACCTCCTTACTAGCCAACCTCACAACTGCTGAAATGACCAATGCACGTAGAAATCAACAAGTCTCAAAGTCTTACAAAGGAATCACAATACGTGTTAGGAAAGATACGTCTTACAAAATTCCACCTAAGACATGATCTCAACTTCATTCTTATGATGTTCTTAACTTCTCTTTTCCTTATGATGTTAGAGCCTGACATTCAACAAGACTCGATTCATGATAATTTAGACCCGTTCAACTTCAACAACATACCACCTCACTTAGCTCCACCACCATCTCCATCCTCCACCACCATCTCTATGATCTCTATACTCCACCACCATCCCCATCCTCCACCACCATCTTTATGATCTCTATCCTCCACCACCATCTCCATGCTCTATGTATGTGTCTTAGGATTCGATACTCTATGTATGTATCTTAGGATTCCTCCACCACCATACTCCACCACCATTCTCCACCACCATCTCCATGCTCCACCACCATGCTCTACTCCACCACCATGCTCTATGATCTCCATGCTCCACCACCATGCTCTGCTCCACCACCGTCTCTATGCTCCACCACCATGCTCTGCTCCACCACCATCTCTATGCTCCACCACCATGCTCTATGTATGTGTCTTAGGGTTCCACCATGCTCTATGTATGTGTCTTAGGATTCGATGCTCTATGTATGTGTCTTAGGATTCGATGTATGTGTCTTAAATGCATGTGTGTCTTAGGATTCGACGAGGTAGATTTAGCTCCACCACCATCTTGATGTATGTGTCTTAAATGTACGTGTCTTAAGATTCGACAAGGTAGATTTAGCTCCACCACCATCTTGATGCATGTCTTAAATGTATGTGTGACTTAGGATTCGACAAGGTCGAAGTGAAGTACCACTTTTAGAAGAGAAAAACGTTGGTCGCAGAACGTTTAAAAGGCTATAAAAAGATCGGTTCTGGTTTGTGACAAAGTGAGAATCTGGTGTCTGCAGGGGGAGTCGGTGGGAATGTGGTGTATGCGTAGGGAGTCGGTGGGGGAATATACTACTCATCAAGGGCTATTTTTTCCCCGGTTTCCTTTCGTTTGAATATATCCTCCCCAAGATCATATCTTGGATTACAAAGAGGCGAGGAACGCTCTACAAACTGGTGAAACCCTCAGAAAACTCATTAGGTGAAGTGTAAGATGGTAGAATAAATCTTTTGTTGCGCAATATACCAAGGCATGCAAAGAAAATTGAGTGCAATCTACTGATATGCAATGTCCACTGTTGTGTAGGCAATGGCTGCCGCTGCAGGAGGAGGACGACTTCACGCCGACATCATGGAAACCATGGCTTTCTTAAACAGCGATTCGACCGAAAAAGATAATCTCTTGGAAGGGAATACCAGCGTTCCTCCTCTAACATCCTCCTTTTTCACCATCCCATTCGACCTCATCCATGGAAAAGAAGAGGACAGTGCCTCTTCTCTTCTCCTTAAAGATCCCAAGGTATTCAAACAATCAAATTCTTCTTCATTTTATTTCCTTCAACACAACCCATTTCTCTTACCACTCATTAACTTCTTTTTATTGACAGCTCAATGTTCCTGCCCCAACTCCTCGTTGCCGAACAGAATCATTCAGTAGCCGTACTGGGAAGCAAAATGCTCAATCTTCTATTAACAAGCTCTTCATTGACATGGACTCTCATCATACGGTACGTTACTATACCCAACATTCTTCCACTTATTTATACTCTGGGACGACTAGAGAAATGTTTCTAGAAACATGGGTAAACATCTGAGAAATGTTTCTAGAAACATGGGGAAACATCTAGTTGTGTTTGTGTTTGTGTTTGTGTCTGCAGTATTCTACGATCTTATATATCAAAATTATGGAAATATTTGACCTGAATAATGGCCAAAAGGATGCAATATGTACACACCACGCTTGAGTATATCAACGCAGCGCCCGCGCGCCACTCATGTCCCGGCGTGTATGGACAGATGCCTGTAAATTATACAAGACTTTCAACACCTGTTTCTTATTTTTGGGTTCGCTTAATTCAATGTGTTTATAATGACGACACGTTTATTGTTTCTTTACCACGTAAACAACAGATTGATTGACAAATACAAGCCATCTGTCCATGATTTGTATTGTAGGATTGTAACATAGATTAATATGTGTCGTGCATCCAGCTCTCTGTAGACGACTTTGCCGATTCATGCAGACCTCTCTCTCCCACCACCACCAGCAATACTTCTTCCAAAAGACGCAGAGCTACCCAAGTTCATAATTTGTGCGAAAAGGTCTTCTTCCTTTGACCTCTTTATGAACTTTATGAAGTTATCACGATTTTGCTATGAATGTTTGTTCAGTGGTTTGGAAGAAGGAGAACTAAGTTTTAGGGTTTTTTCTGGAGATCAGAGGCGAAGGACCAGAATCAATGAGAAAATAAAAGATCTTCAACATCTTATTCCTAATTCGAAAAAGGTTGGCTTCCATTTCAATAATAGACTGTAGAAGTTGAATCACGGAGGTAGAATCTTTGAGTTGATATGTAATTTACAATTTATTTTCACTATTGTTTGACAGACAGACAAAGCTTCCATTCTTGATGAAGCTATTGAGTATGTCAAATTGCTTCAACTTCAAGTACAAGTAAGTTGCTCCATTAAAATCTGAAGGTTTTTGGGTTTCATTGTGGATCTTTTGTATTAATATTTGGGATTATATTCACTATTCTATTCACTATTCATCATGGCTAGCCAGAGATAATCACTAGTTCATAGTGAGCTAGAGATCATGGCATCTATTTCATTCTCATTATAGACTGTAGATGTTTAATCAGAGGCGGAATCTTTCAACTGACATGTAAGTTACAATTTGTTTCCACTATTTTTCGACAGACAGACAAAGCTTCCATTCTAAATGAACCAAATGAGTACGTCAAACAGCTTCAACATCAAGTACAAGTAAGTTCTTCTATTGAAAAATTAATATAATTTGAAAGTTTTTGGATTCGATTGTGCATCACTATCAGAATAAGTAAGTTGTTTTATTAAAAAATTAATATAATTTGAAAGTTTTTGGATTTGATTGTGTATCAGCATCAGATCATAGAGTATAATCTGAATCTCTGATCTACCATCAGAATGTACGACTCCTCATCAGAATAGAATAGTGAGCTAGTGAGCTAGAGATCAAACTGTATGATCTGAATGGAATATGATTTGAATGTATGACCCAATATCATAGGTCATCAGAATAGTGAGCTAAAGATCATAAAGACGGATCGTTAAGTATGGATCAAAAAGTGTGACTAGAGATCATAGATCATAAATTCTGATCCAAAATGTTAATGATCAAATCCAAAAAATAATGATTTTGAATTCAAGTAGAAGAGTGAGCTAGATTTGATTTTGAATTCAAGTTGTTCCATGTTTGATAATTCTTGTTCAGGTTATAAATACATGAAATAATAATCTTTTGAATTTGCATCTTGGCTTAATTGTGTTGTAGGTGCTTTCTTCTCAAAATAAGATGGACCCATCACACATGTGCATACCAATGGGAGTCCCATGCTTTCAGATGCCCCAGATGTGCATGAACATGAACATGGGAATGGGCATAAACATGGCCCATTCCCAATGGAATAATGGATGCATACCCCAGGGAGTTCAAGCACAAACAGTAGGAAGGGATAATGAAGGAAACAGAGAATGTTTTCATACAGTAGGTCTGCCAATGTTTACCAAGGTTTCACAACGAAATAATGTATGTCAAGAAGGGATTGGGAATATTTCACAGCCCCAGTCTCCTCAAGCAACTCATTTTTGATAGCCCTTAGCCTGTGTTCTTTAAATCCTTGCTCAGACACTTTATCGTGCATTTTCAATGGCAGTAGCAATAGTCTCTTCCAAGCAGTTCAAAAGAGAAGCAATAGAAATGTAAAACTTGAGTTGATTTGTTCATGATCAGCCTTACATGGAGAACAGTAATGTATCACAGGTTTTTCTTATAAACATTACCGCACAATGACTCGGTTTTACATGAAAATAAATGTACTACATGAGAAGAAGAAGAACGTATCAAGATTCGAACGCAAGATCTCTTCATATCTGTGAGAAAAAAATAAAAAAATAATATTTGAAATATTTATACATGCAAAAGTTAAGTTCCACCTATTTGTTTTCAATTCATAAATGTTCTTTCCAATATCAGAAACAATCAAATATTATTATTGTAGTAATGTATTGATTTGTTCATAAGTAATTGGCATTTGCTAAGTCATATATAAAATTCCCTGAAATAGTTTTTTAGAACAAATTTTATGTAGAATATATATATTATCAAGCCTTCCACTCTCTAACTTTAGGTTTCGATTTTCAGGTTTTTATGTACTACAATGGGAAGTTCTTTTATTTAATTTAAATTGTGTTCTATCTATTTGTTTAGCTTTAATCGATGCCAACGGAAAGAATTACTGTATGCATAAAAAATCATGGGATCTTTATTATATATTGCAACTTACTAAACTAGTGTCATTTAAATGTCCAAACATGGAATGTCACCTCTTCTTTAGTGTTTTGTTTTCTTGAATATTTTGATATAGGAAAGTAACATCGTATATACCTTTACACAATCACATTTGTTCAATATATCACATATTATTGAGTATATTGAATTCTTCATTTCAATATCTCATATATTACTAAAATCCTTTTCATTTCACCTACTAAATCTTTTTCATTTCAACATCTCATATATTACTTAAATGTCTTCAATAAAAATTCAATGTCACTTCTTCTTTTGTCTTTAACATTGAATATTACCTCTTCTTGTCACCTCTTCTTTTGTTTTTTTGTTTTGTTGAATGTTTTGATATAGGGAAGTAACATTCCATACACCTTTGCATGTCACCTCTTTTGTCTTTTTGGTCTTTTGTTTTGTTGAATCCCCATACACTGATATAGGGAAGTAAGATCCCATACACCTTTGCACAACTGCATTTGTTTAATATGTGACATTATTGTTCAATATATGATATATTTTAAAGTCTTCTAAATAATGCATTAAATTTTTTATTTCAACATTTCATATATTACTAAATCTTTTTTATTTCAACATCTCATATATTACTAAATCTCTTTAATATCATCAATAAATGTGACTTCTTTCTTTTAAGTCTTTTATTTTGTTGAATGTTTTCATACATGGAAGTAACATCCCATACACTTTTAAACAACCTACACCTTTACACAACCGCTTTTGTTCAATATATCACATTTACTAAGTCTTCTAAATAATGTATTAAGTTTTCATTTCACCATTTTTAGTATTACTAAGTCTCATGAATAATGAATTAAAAATATTATAAAAATAAGAAATTTAAAAATATATTATTTCTTCAAATACAAATATTGAATACTATCTACTATATATAGACCAAGCCTTAACCAACTACAATAATTTGTATTCACAAGCCCATAATATGAAATTCCAATAGTGCATGGATGGCAGGTTCACCTAGTGATGGATGGCAGGTTCACCTAGTGACATGTAGCTTATAATATTATAATATCCCAATAATGCTTGATAGGTTCACCTATTGAGATGTAGCTTATAATATTATAATAATGAGATCAATTAATTTGATCTAAAAGGCATGCTTATAATATGTTGATATTTAGGATTAGTATATTTTATATGTGACACCAAGAATCTATACATTTAATTATGTGTAACCTTGATTTTATATTTTTACATCAGTTCAACTTTTCTACTTTTCTACTTTTCTTCGCCTTAGTGAAGGAAAAAAATTAGTTAATGTTTAATGGTCATGTTGTTTCTAGTGTTACATTATTTTGATGCAAAATCTTTTATTATAAAGAAAGGAATATTTTTAATATTTTTTAATTTTTTATTGAATTATCTTTAAATTTTAATTTTAGAATAATTTTAAAATATGTATACTCATAATTTTTAGAGAGTGGTTCACTCAAGAGTTTATAATTCTAATTTTAGACTTAGTATGAACTGTATGAATTCATGTAAATGATAACACCATTGAATAAGTTTCTTAGAATATTAGCATGACAAATCTTACAAGGTATAAAGTGAATTTTATATACAAAGAGTTTGTAATTCTAATTCTAGATTCAATATGAATGGAATGACAAATACACAATTTAGAAATGCTCAATTTGTACAAAATTTTATTTGCAATTAATGCTAAGTCCGCATCTTTAGTTCACCTTCCCTTCCTATGGATTATTTGCTTTTGGTGCAAATGAGATTGGTTTTCCTTCCCACTCTCTTCTCTCCAATGGAGAGGATACTTAGTTTTATTGCAATATTCATGAATAAAAAGAAATTATATTTCAAAAAATTATCCTATTCTTATGCTTGGATTATGGATTAAGGATATAGATAGTAAAAATATATTTCAAAAAATTATCATAATCTTATGCTTGGATTATGGATTACTTGGATTATGGATTAAGGGAATAGATAGTAAAAATATATTTCAAAAAATTATCATATTCTTATCCTTGGATTATGAATTGAGAATATGGATGAATTGAGGATATGGAACTGTCTAGGTCCATATATGCAATTGTCTAGATATCTAATGTTGTTCTGTATCATTATATGTGGGCTTCAATCCTCATAATAATGTTTGTTTTTCCTTTTGCTTTGGTCTTGTGAAACTTATTTGTTGATGTGTTGGAGATCTATTAAGCTCATTCAATAGATTTGTGTAAGGGCTGAAGTCCTTTTAAAAGCCCTACTTAATCAACTTAAACATTATTCTTTGTAAGCGCTGAGGCCCTTTTAAAAGCCCTACGTAATCAACTTAAAACTTATTCTTTGTCCATCTTCACTCGAAATGTTTTAACTATTAGTTATTCATGCATACAATAAAATGTTCTTCTAAATTACATCTTCATATAGCTTTTATAACATAATGGTTATTTGTAAGCAACAAAATATAATTTTAAGAGATTAATATTAATTTAAGAATAAATGATTTATATAGCTTTTATAACACAATGGTTATTGAAAGCAACAAAATATAGTTTTAAAGGTTTAATATTAACTTAAGGAAAAAAAGATATTTTAGTGATCAATCTCAAGATCATTGAGAGAACCTATTTCCACCATTTTAAATAAGAACATACAATCCACACTGCTACTTCAAAATATATATATGGAATGAGTGCTACTAAAAAATATATGGAATAAGTCAAAGATAAGTGATCAGTAGAAGTTTATTTAAATAATATATTGTTCACTTTTGTATATGCAAGCTTTATGATATAAAACAGAAACTGAACATGAAAAAGAATTTGAAGATTTGAAGATAAGTTACAGACTTATCCTCTTTGACTGCCTTATGTTAGGGTTTCATTATTTCAACACATAACAGCTGTTCCTCCTTAGTTGGACAGTGGTCGGTTTAAAATATCATAACCTTATCAGATAAAAATATCTCCCAAGAATTCCCAAACGCTAAAATATCTCACAAAATATCGCAGCATGCTGCCAGGTTATACATTAGAATCGAGACCATCACGTAATGTTGCGTTTATTGCGAGAATATAAAAATGTAGATTATGAACATTGTATTGCAACATAATAAAAAGTAGATAGACTCAGATCTGCATGCAACACGTGTTCCTTCCACTCTGTGGACGCCACTGGCATACCTGCTCAATCCAGACAAACCGTTACAGTGCTCCAGACTTTCATTTGTTTCTCTCTACGTTACTTCCTTTCTCTTCAATGGTAGCCACGAACTTCTTTCTGTTCAATGCTGGCCACAAAATTCTACTTTTCGTATGACTTTCTTTCTCTTCAATGGTGGCCACTAAATTCTTTCTGTTCAATGCTAGCCACAAAATTATACTTTTCATATGACTTTCTTTCTGTTAAATGATGGCCACAAAAATCTTTCTGGTCAATGGTGGCCACAAAATTATACTTTTCATGAGGAACGGCTGTGTTGATTTTCGTGTATTGGTTATTACCTTGAAGCAGACCTGGAATTTTACTCTGATTTTTTAGTGTCACCATTTCCCACCTTGCGTTCGTTGTTTTCCATGCTCTATCTGTTTACTTTCTGCTGATTTTTATTTCGCTACACTTCCTCTCAATTATTACTATCATCGGATTTTTAGTCTCTGCCTAAACAGAGACTAATGTTTTCAACACCCTTGTTATGCAAGTGTTTTGTTTGTGCTTCTAAGTTTTTCTAATTAATGTCCCAAAGATTCTAACATTATCAATATCTCTTCTATTGAAAAGAATATCAAATCAAAATGATGTCATTAAGGTTTTGAAAGGATGGCTCTGCAATTAGGGCATCCCTTTTCGCACGCTATCCTGCTTCCCGCGCGCCCAAGTGTGAGTGTCATTAATGGCCTCCACTTCCCTAGAGTACAATAGAGACCGTAAAGAGAAGGATAATCATAGCCTTATTAATCACGGGAAACAAGGCTTTGTAAAAAGCATTATTGCTAACCCCAGAGCGGTTTTGCAAGACAGAGCACTCACAGCGGTCGTGGTAGAGAACGAGCAAGATCAGGAGACAGATGGAGCTCAAGGAGCGAGGCCCAAACAAATAACCTTCAAACAGGCAGTCCAGAATGACAGAGCACTTCCAGAAGGTGCCCGCTTCGTCTCAACAATCTCCCACAACTCAGAGGCAACCACAAGAGATGGAGGTAAGATTCTGACGCCTCCCAAACTCATCATTAAAGCCAATCCACAAATGATTGTCGCAATTGAACAAGAAAAAAATAGGCTTAAGGATAGTGCTATATTCTTTGTTGTTGTTAATGTTACCAAGATTCCATCTAGAAACTATCTTAACGACTGGTTTCATAGGATTTGGGGACAAAAACTAGGGTTCCATTTTTCGTATTGTAGAATGTTGCAAAAGGGCTTGTTCTTAATGTTCTTCGTGGACTCTAAATCCTAGGAAGTTATAGTTGACAAATAATTCTAGAGAGTAGGCCCGTATGAATTCAGAGCCATTCTGTGGTCACTCAAAGCATCACATAGTGAAGTCCTGGCTCTTTCGAGCCCCCGATGGGTATTCATTAAAAATATCCCTCCATTCATGCTAACCTTAATCCCCTAGGCTCTCGAACCAGTTGGTAAGGTGCTAAGGATTGATCAGTATAATGTCCTTATTCCTCATACAGATGTTAGGGTACTCATTTCCCTCAAACCCAGCATAGACTTCCCTGAATCTCTTCATTTCAACCTTGGTGGCTGCCCTATCGACTTCCCAGTCACCTTCCTAGGTGGTATTAATAGTTGTTACCTCTGTAGAAAGGAGGGCCATAAAAAATAGGATTGCCCTATTTTTAAAAAATGCAATCCTTCTCCCTTTGGAAACCCTAACCCCCTGTTGATAACCTTACTGCCCCTGCATCTAATTCTTCTGTTGGTGCTCCCTCTAGAGTAGCCCAAATCACTACCCCGCCTATCCTCCCACCATTACCTGAACAAAGTCCTCCACTCGCCTTGAACAATACTGATGACATGTAACTGATTGAATGTTTCAAGATGTTAAGTTGATGTTCATGCAAGGCATTAAATCAGTTAATGTATTGTATTGTCATTGATGTCAACTTGATATAATCTGTATGGTCATGGAAACACTACCTAAGGACTTCAAAGAATCGATGAATCAAGACTATGCTATCAGTAATTCACACAAGTCAAGTATTCACTAAGTGGCTACATACACCGACGGAGTGCACACCGACGGTCAGAGTGAAAGAGCAGAGTCACAGTGTTACCCGACGAGTCAATGCAGAACATTACTGACAAGCAGAGTTTCAGTGTTGCCCGACGGAGAAAACAAAGGATGGAGATCCCGATGACAACTGAAGTCACACTGACGGAACAGTCAGTTATCACCGATAACTAACTGAAGTATTGACCGACAGAACAGAGAGTTCAGAAAATGACAAAATGCTTAGCTGTCAAGAAGCTAAAGATAGAATTAACAGATACTTATCATTATTTTAATCATCCAAATAAAGCCAGAGATAAGTAAGTGATTTAAAGCTGATTTGTCCAGTTGGCAAGAAGATCTCTTTGAGATAAATCAGGAGTTTGTTTTAAATCTATTGGCAAGAATTGTTGAACACACCAAGAATCAAGAAAGCCAAGAAAAGGGGAAATCATGTCTATATAGAGACAAACTCAATTCATTACGAATGGTGATGTGAACAAGAGAACAGAGGAAAGATGCTAAAGAAAATCTGAAGGAGAAGAAAGTCTTCATTCAGTCCTAATCAACAAGATAAAGGAAGAGCTAGATTCTGCAGACACCGACAAACAGTGAGACAAGTATCACAGAGAAAAACAAGTGTGGAGCAAAGGTATATATTTGATTATATTGATCAGTGAAGTAATGGACCTACAATAGATCTGAAAATTTGCAGTTGAGTTGTATGTATGAACAGATCATTTTTGTTTCCGTTTAACCATTGAAGCATATAAGCCTCTTAACAAAGCAGGACTTAAAATTCTTTTACAATTGAGATACATCCCAAGGAGTATCAGAAATTTTGATTACAAAAGTAGCATTGAATATGCCCGATACCTATTGACAGGTCAAGTGAGTGTTGTTTAATGTCGAATGTGACCTCTCAATCCAACAAAAAACCCAACATAGTCCTTATTCAATCAATGGATTTGCAAAGACAAACATGAATTGTTTGCTCTACAAAATGATTGAGACGACCTGTTGCCTCCTAAT
>MU223657.1:33376-57375 GCA_018584345.1 Thuja plicata
CATTGACACTCCATTTTGGAAATGTTTGTCGATTCCATTCATTTGGCAATGTAGATTCCTTTATTGTCTTCATTGCATATGCACTTTGGTTGTTCAGTGACAAAATTATGCAAGCTCGGAAGCACTTTCACAAACAATCTTTTAAAAGTCCATGCACCTCGTTCATATAATCCACATCTTCCCTTTCTAATTTCTTATGGTACATGTAGTGTGGAAGATATTATGCAGACTATCTTAACTGTCATCAAATAAATGACTTCAACATTATCTTTTCAAATTCAAACCTTTAAAAGGCAATTAGCTTCCGCAACTGGCCTTAAAAATTCACGGAAACAAGTGAACTGACCCCGTTATTTGGCAATTAGAGTCATTCATATATAGCCAGGATATTGCCCTGATTGGTTCCTGGAAACAACTTTTAGATGGAAAGACATCATTTCCCAAAAATGATTGATTCCTTTCCGCACTGCAATCAATGATTTTAATCGCCGTAATTGATTTTTAAAGGCTGACAAGTGGATTAATGGGGGGCTCAAATCCGGACTCAAGGTAGTGTGTCAGCTTTGCAAGACAATGCAAAAACAAGTTCGTCAAAAGAGTCAACCGGCCAAAAGTTATTCACTGTCAAAGTAGGGTATTTAGTAAACTTAACTCCTTTCCGCACTGCAAACTGAAGAAACTGCCTCTGAAGAATGAAGTCAAAGGGTCATCAAAAGATCTTTCGAAAACTCACCCTCTGGATCTTGACTGAATGTCATATGTAGAACATGACCCCTCAGTTGTTTTCCTCTGAAAAGAAAATCCTGAACAGATACCGATCTGCAAAGATAGCACTTTATCACTTTCTGAACCAAAACCTAATAGATATGTAAAAATCGGGTTCAGAATCGGAAAAGAAAAGTGATCAACTGGATTGGTCAAAGCTTGCAAATCTTCAGAGGAGTTCATTCCCAGGTCTATAATGCAAATCCATATTCAATTATGTCTGACCTCGCACTGGGTGCAAATGGGGAAAGGACAAAGTATGCCACTTAATTGTGGATTATGCACTTAGTGAAACTTAATAAATTTGACACGGAGAGGCTCTGGCAATGCGGACAAATGGATTGGTAGGAGTCTGTAAATATTTAGGTAGGTACACTCCTATGTTTGCAACATGAGGGACAAGACAATTATCCAAAATGTTCACCTGGGTACAGACTCTCAAAAGCTCAAAGTGGGTCACTTAGGAATTCTGCATTTGAAAACACAGGAAATCAGAATTAATCACTGCTGGAATGGGTCATGAAAACTTATCATCTGATTTCATAAAGATATGCAGACTGGAACATATGGAGTGTGTGACCTCTGGAACACAGTGCAAAAATAGTTTTATCAATTGGATGCACTGGTCAAAAGTTATAACGCGTCAAACTGGGCTTATTCAGATTTCAAGACAGGACAAAAATGCAGATAGTTCTGAGCAACCAACTTTGGGAAGTATGAAAACTTATCAAACGGATTCAGAATGACCTGAGGTTTAAAACATAAGCTCTCTGATATGCATGGAAAACATTTCCAAAGTGGCGAATTATGAAACTCAACAGGGTCTAAGATACTCAGAGGCAAAGTAGGCTCCGGACAGCAAATTGACACTTTGGCAATATGCAGAATTAGGTGACCCCCTCAAAATGAGTACTCCATAAACATGTTAGAACTGAAACTCAGGAGCTGGGACCCACTGCATACATCAAATAAAAGGCATTAAAGCCTCTTCCAAATTTTTAACTCATAAAAATCATCCGGACATCTTTCTCAATCACTCCAACTAAGTCCTATTACACCATTTTTCAAGGGTACTGACTTGTGCTCAACTGAAAATTTTAACATGGTCACTCCAAATTTGTTCCAAATTTAGGAGTACCAACAAGAGTAGTGACTCACAATAGATCCACAGTATCATAAGAGTTAGGCTTGCAATATATCAAGGAGGTGGGGTGATGAGACTATAAATTATCTCATCTATAACCCAATAAAATTATATGTTTCTATTAGAATTCATATAATTCTATCACCAAGATCCATCGCAGCAAAAACCTGTCACAAAAGCAAATAATGGAGACACAACACAGAATGATCTAAAAGATGAAATATTCATTTAGAGAGGGAATAATAATTATAAAGAGATCACAACCTTATAAAGGTGATCAAAACCCTGAAAGGGGAGAAACCTAGGTTGCACGATAATAATTAATAAAAAATTAATTATTACATGCCTAAAGTTTAGCTTAAGTGAACTAGAGATAATAAGTGACTTTAATAATTAAATCAAGATGATTTAATTAACAAGTAAATTAAATTATTACTCTAACACCCCCCTTAAGATAAACTTAGGGAGAAGCTAAAACCTAGAAACAACTACTGAAAGCATGAAATTTGGGTCCCGACAACAAGGCCTGATTAGGTACACAATCATAACCAAATCTCTGTAAAGTGGAGAAAAAGAGAAAACCACATGGGAAAAAATATACTCCAAAAAGAGATGGGAAAAGCATGCTGAAATGCAATGTCTCAAGAAACTCACTCAAAACCATAAGTACAACCAAACCCCCATGAGAGAGGATTGAGACTCCAGAACCCCCTAGAATGGTAGAACCCCTATGTCGATGATCAGACCAATGTGGATCCAATGCGGAAGAAACAAAGGCACTAGACAAAAAGAGGAAACCCTTGAATGTGAGGGGACACTGGATGTCCTAGCTGATGCTCAAAAGAGGATGCATGAGACTCCTGTAATGGAATCTCCAATGAAGGTAGGCCAATATATGTGTTGAATCTATCATCTAAGATGAGATGAATGTCCTTTGATATGTCCTCAACAACTGGACTAGGTGGTTTGATGCATGGAGTGACAATGTTAGGTAATGTTGAAGAGAAATCATACTGAATAGATGTAAACTCAATAGGAGGTGGAGGTGTAAACGTCACAACACTGGTCTCAGGAACAACACATAAATTAAAGTGACCTGACTTCACCTCAATAGACTCTCGTGAAAAAGGAGAGCTATTCTCAAATAGTGGAGATGGTGGACCAAAATGAGAGAAAGGGTACAAGTGGGAAGAATGATCAACTATCCCTATTGCAACAATATTGCCTGTCTTACTATCTCTGATGTGCACTTAATATCATGTG
Source organism: Thuja plicata (assembly GCA_018584345.1). Taxonomy (NCBI): domain Eukaryota; kingdom Viridiplantae; phylum Streptophyta; class Pinopsida; order Cupressales; family Cupressaceae; genus Thuja; species Thuja plicata. Next base: position 36,549 of record MU223657.1, read on the forward strand.
AACTCAATTGTCTTCCCTGTCCCACTGTGAGTAATCTAATAGATAGAGAGAAGGTCATAGGAAAAGATGGAACACATAGTACATCATGGAATGCACAGTCATCAATGTCAATAGAACCTTTCCCACATATAGTCATAATAGTGTTATTCCCCTTCAAAATGTGTAGGGTAGGAGAAGCCTAAAAAAATAATAAATCCTGAGAAGATAGCATATGGTGCGAAACACCTGAATCCAGTAGTCATTTAGAAGAGTGAGGAATAGTGGTTGCACATAATGTATGACCCTTTCCTATGTCATGTCTATTTATCTGGAATGATGATGAAGAAGAAGACCCGTGAGAAGTAGAAAAAGAAGGAATAGCAATGTTTCTCTTCTGAAGAAGAGTTGTCAAATCAGAAATTTTTTTTGCATGTCCATCTATCTTCTTCTCATAGCAATGAGACTCATCATGATTGGGATTTTTACAATAAGCACACTTAGGTATTTCTGTCTTCAAATTTTCCCCCTTATGAGAAGGTGGGCCAAAGGAGTGTTGAGAACTAGAATCCTTCCTAGACTCTGTGGTCGGTGACTTCTTTATATGTTCCTGCTTCCCTGAAGATGAGTGAGCTACCAAAACATGGTTCTGTGATCCTATGAGAGGATTAAGATGAGATAGCTTTGCCTACTCACGAGTCAAACAATCACAAAACACATCAAATGTAGGCATGGTAAATTGTGGACCCAAAGCATCCATGGTGGAATGGAAGGTAGAAGAAAATATTTGAAAGGGACTACGAAGCTTAGAAAGAATCAGGTAAATGTGCTATGTATCTGTCTTATTCTTTCCGCAACCCTTTAAGATAAACCTGATAGATTTGAATTTCATCAACAAATCTTGAATAGAAATAAATGACTCGGGATCCAAACCTTTCAATTCTACCTCAATCTAAAGTGCCTTGAACTCATTGACTGTGCCAAAGAGAGTCTAAAACTTCTCCCACATATCAAGAGGAGTATCACAACTATCAAGGTGAAAGAGTAAACTTTCTTAAACATGCAGAGAAATCACACCCATAGCCTCGTCCATCTTGTTCCTGTGCGGCATAATCTCGTAAGTACGAGTCAAAATTGGTTGAATGGTATCCAAACAAGACCATAACTCGCGTGACCTAAGAATCCTAGTCATACATAATTTCCATAAATGGAAATAATGTGGAGTGAGAAGCTCAACTGATGTTGAATCTTCCATTTTTTGCACTACCTTGATTTTTTATTATTAGTTATCTTTCAAAACTGATCATTTCTCAAGAAAAATAGTCTCAAATCTAATAAGACCTCATCAAGAGCTTTCCAAGGCCTGTTCATGAGCAAAAAATAGAGTTTGTATGCACATTCTGGAGGCCTGGAAGCACAAAAAAGAATCCCTCTCTTTGACTGGTAAAAAGGGCACAAACAACAAAAAATGTTAATGAAACCTCCAGATTTGGATAGAGTTTAGAAAGAGATTTCTAACGATATATGAAAGTCCAAAAAAGGCCTTTGTTTTCTCCAGTTAGAGCCAAAAAACCAACTAGTGGTAAAAAGGGGCTTCAAAAAACAATTTAGAGCCCTTGGGGCTTAAATATACTGGCCCCTAGTCATATGTCGCGCATAGGGGGTTGGCTGACGGAGGTCGTGGTCACCCATGTGACCGCAGGGTAGAAGGTTAAGGCACGTCAAGGGCTGCGCTGAGAGGAGGGGGAGCACGTGGGCGCTGGCGGCGCTGGCCGCAGGCGGCGCACTGGTGACCACTTTGGGCAGTACAATGGTCGCTCGATGCAAGGTGGTGACCGCTCGGTGACACTGCCACTCCATGATAGTTACACCAAATTTTGGCTAAGTTTCACCGAAAATCACTGAAAAAGGTGATTTTAATTTTTTTTTCTTTTTTTTCTCTCTGCCTCGGTATTTGTGTCGAATAAGCCTACTTGCAAATTTTTTTTGCCTTAGAATGCAACTGAGTCCAATTTTGACATTTTTTATTTGGAAATAGGGGTTTTTGGGCCTTATGGACGCAACCGTGAGGTCGGTTTGTGCCCACGGTGCTCCAAATATTAGCTCCCCTAGATCGACACAAAAAACCTTTGAAAAATTGAAACCCTCAGGGCTCCAAAAATTCTTCAAAAACTCAAGAACGGGTTGCAACAACGAGGCTCTGATACCATGTTAGAATTCATATAATTGTATCATCAAGATGCACTGTAGCAAAAACCTATCACAAAAGAAAAGAATGGAGACACAACAAAGAATGATCTGAAAGATGAAATATTCATTTAGAGAGGGAATAATAATCACAAAGAGATCACAACCTTATAAAGGTGATCAAAACATTGAAAGGGGAGAAACCTAGGTTCATGATAATAATTAATAAAGAATTAATTATTACATGCCTAAAGTTTAGCTTAAGTGAACTAGAGATAATAAGTGACTTTAATAATTAAATCAAAATGATTTAATTAATAAGTGAATTAACTTATTACTCTAACAGTTTCTTCCTAATATATTTATGTTATTTAGTGGATTTGAGCAATAATGCAAAGCTCTTTAGTTATTTAAGGTAGAATGTAAAGTAGATATTTGTTTTAATTTTAGTAAATAAATGTGATGCAAATTACTTATAATATGTCTCCATAAGTGTGCAAGATATTAAAATGCGACTGAATGAGTTATTAAGTAACTCATAACTCATGACAAGAACAAGGTATAAAAAACACTTGTTGCAGAGAGCTCCATACATCAACTGCAAAAAACTCTAGACATTTTATAAGGCTTTGAAGAAATAATGAGAATTGAAACAATGTACGTCCCAAAGATCTCTTGTGTCGTGTTATCTTTCTTCAACAAAGATAATTCTAATTACCGTGCATGTAATTACATGATTATAGCATGTACTTCATGATTATAAATAATAATTTGGTTAATTGAATTGAATTATAATTCCTTCCTTCACGTTGAGCACTTGAATGTTTCCTAAAATTTAGGCACCCAGAAATTGTCAAATATGCAATCCCAGTAAGATAGCGATATCTCCCTCATTTTTCAAAAAAAAATTCTAAATTCAAAAGAATCTAAAAAATAGACTTGAAGGGCTAACAACTCTTTTTAGCATTTGGAATGATTTAGAACAGGGAAGGAGTTGTTGATGGTTGAATATAACTGAGATAGAAGTGGTGTGATAAATGATAACAGTTTCAGTTAAAGACCTAGTCTTAGTAAAATAATAACATCTCTCTCAGTTCTTAACAAATTCAAAATGAAATGGAAAGTATAAAACAAGGGCTAAAAACCATTTTGAGCTTTTCACATGATACAAAAAAATGAAGGGGAAATTAGTGATTGAAACAAACTAAAGGTGGCAAGATGGAGGACAAAAAGTTTAGTTTACTCAGAGTTTTATAAACCACCATTAAAAGTAGGATCTTGGATCCAAATTATGAGTAGATTGGTTGTGTAAATAGAGAATAAATATTCTATAAATACTTTGTAATCATTTGACCAAAGGTGGCGATTAGAAGGGATTTTTTTAGCATGAGGAAATATGATAAATTCTTGTTTCATTTCTAGCAATGTATTTCAAGTTTTTCTCAGATTGAATTTAATTCAAGTAAATATTTTATTTTCAACAAGTGTGAATTAGCTTATCCTTTCCAATTCCTACAAGTGTAAGGTAGATTAGTATTTTCTTTCATGCAAGTGTGATCTTTCAATCCTTGCAAGTGTACACTAGATTAGCTTGATTTTTGCAAGTGTGTTATAGGATACACTATCAAGTAAGTTTGCTCAGTTCTCTTTCGCATAAAACCATTGGCACCACCTTGGATTGATAAATTAAATGAAGAGTATTACAAAAATCCCATCATTTTTTGCATCATTGTCGGGGATAGGTGTCAATGGGTAGTCAAGAAAATTAGTTTGGCAACCTTTTAGGTTTAGAAGTTCCTCAATAATGATTCGTCTCTCAAAACCTCCCCAAAATACAATATCTAAAGAAAAAACTACTATTTTTTTAGAAAATCCTTACTTGGAGGACCATCACTCCAAGTCCTAGCAAAGGATATTTCTTCAAGGAAAATATTAACGACGTATTTCTTGCAAAGTGTGAAGAATACAATTATGAAATCTTATTTTCATTGAAGAAGATTGCACACAAAAGTACTATTTGGAGACCTTCAGGTCAAACAAAGGTTCTCAATCAGATTTTTGGAGTCAAAGGAGGGTCTCAAGGTCTCCCAATAAGAGATTTCAAGAACAAAGAGTTATTTCCGATCATGCATGTAGTAGATCGGAAGGAAGGATTGCAAGATATCTTCAATTAGTCCAATCATTTGATAGAATTAGATATCATGGATAAGGTTTCCACTTCAAAGGAAGGTGGAATGTTAACTTTCAAAATTTTTGTCATTTTCCTCTCAAAAATTTGAATGCATGGAAACATATTGTGAGAAAGGGAAGATATTTTTCAAAACTAGTAAATGGTTATGTGTAACCTCTCTACGTCATTAAGTAGACTAGGTTAGGGTAGATTTTATTTTTTACAAATAAGTGCTTTTCACATGCTTTTTCCTTTTCTCTAAGGATATAAAAATGCACTTTTCTATAGAATTTGCTTCTCTCAATATTTGATGCAGTTACTTTGGCATTATGGATGATTGGTTATTACAATTTTGGAGTCAAGTTCTAGCACCAAAACTTTAGTAGCATGGAAGCAAAAAAGAAGATGAGGCAATCTATGTTGTTATTCAATGTAAAGGATCAATTTATAGCTCTCAAAATATGAAGAAACTCTTTTCATACATCATGGGGAAAGTGAGCTCCAACTACTGCATTATGGTTGCATAGAAACTAAGATAAAATCAGGTATTTACTTTATTATTTTACTCTTATTAAACTTATAGCTCTTTCATTTTACTCAATCCACTCATAAAGAAGAAGAAAAAGTGCCTAAAAGAATATAATGATATTTACAGAGCAGTTTAGAGCTAATTAGGAGTTGTCTAGAGTACAATTTTTTCTTAAAAATGCTAAATAATCAAGAACTATCAAGAGCCATCTGGAGCAATAGTGAAAAGTTGAATTTATTGAATCTGGATGTTCATTATGAGTTTTAGAGGGACCTCCAACATTTTAGGTGTGGAGGAGATTATGAGACTATAAATGTCTCATCATTTACCCAATAAATCATATATTTCTACCTAATATATTAGTGCTAAAGTGGATTAGAGAAATAATGGTAATTTTTTTAGTTTTTTAAGGTAGATTGTAAAGTAGATAGTAGATATTTGGTTTGTTTTTGGATATAAATGTGATGAAAATTACTTCTAAGATGTCTTTATGAAGCACAAGATATTACAATTCAGTTGGATGAGTTATTAAATAACTCATAACAAGAAGAATGTTTCAAAAACACTCGTTGTAGAGAGATCTAGACATCAATTGCAAAGAACTGCAAACACTTTAGAAGTCTTTGAATACATCATGAGAAGAGAAATAAGAATCCTTCAAAATACCAACATGTTCTAACATTAATTTACAATCATGAAGCATCAATCATTCCTAAATTGATGATAAAAGTATTTGTTTCATGTAAGTTATAGAGATTTCTTGGGTCATGTTATTTTTCTCCAATAAAGATAAATCTAGTTACCACATGTACTTAAATGATTATAGCATGTTCTTCATGATGATCGGAAATGATTTAGTCAACTGAGTTGAAGTATAATTTCTTCATTAACGTTGAGCACTTAAATTGTCAAAGATACAATCTCATTAAAATAGTGATATCTCCCTCATTTCTCAACTAAATTAATAATATCAAAATGATATGGAAAGTAGAATTGAAGGGTTAACAACCCTTTTTAGAAATTTCCATTATGTGGAATAGGGGAGGAGTAGGATGATTGAATATGACTAAGATAGAAGTGGTAAGGTAAATGATAGAAATTTTAGTTAAAAATCTAGTCTCAAAAAACAACAATATATCCCTTGTTTGTCAAGAAAAAAAATTGAAAACAATATGGAAAGTAGAAAATAAGGGTTGAAAACCCTTTAATTTTTTGGCACGATTCATGGGAATGAAGGAGCAATTAATGATTGATATAGACTAAAGTAAAGGTGGCAAGATGGAGGACAACAAGTTTAGTTTACTCAGAGTTTTATAAACGCCCCCTCAAGAGTAGGATCTTGGATCCTATAAATACTTTGTGATCATTTGACCGGAGGGGGATTAGAAAGGCTTGTTTTAGCCTGGAGAAATAGGAAAACTTATAGTTTCATTTCTAGTAATGTATTTCAAGTTTACCTAGATTAAATTTAATTCAAGCAAGCATTTCATTTCCAACAAGTGTGAATTAGCAAAGCCTTTTCAACCTGCAAGTGTGAGGTAGATTATTATTCTTTTTATGCAAGTGTGGTCTTTCAATTCCTGCAAGTGTGCTCTAGATTAACTTTGATCTCTGCAAGTGTGTTATATGATAGGTTGTCAAGCAAAATTTCCTTGTTCTCTTTTAAATTAATTCATGGACACCACCTTGGATTGATAAATTAAATGATGAGGATTACAATGAGTCCATTATTTTTGGTGTTGTTTCTAGGGATAGGTGTCATTAGGGAATCAGGAAAATTAGTTTGGTAGCTTTTTATGTTTAAAAGTTCCTCAAAAAATATTTGTCTCTCAAAACCTTCCGAAAACATCATATCTAAAGAAACCCCTACTATTTTTTTTAGAATATCCTTAGTTGGAGGACCATCACTCAAAATCTTAGCAAAGGATATTTTTTCAAGAAAAATATTGATGGCATATTGCTTGCAAGAGGTGAAGAATGCAATGATGAAATATTATCTAAATTAAAGAAGCTTGCACCCAAGAGTACTATTTGGAGACCTTCAAAGTCAAACAAAGGTTTCTCAGTCAAATTTTTAGAGCCAAAGGAGAGTTGCCCAATCAGAGACTTGGAGAATAAAGATTTGTTTCAAGTCATGCATGCATTAGATCAGAAGGAATGATTGCGAGATATCTCAAATCAACCAACGCATTTCCTAGAATTAAAAATCATGGAGAAGGTTTGATGAAGGGTACTCCCCTTACTAACCCAAACACACACAACACAACAGGGAAATAAATAGAAAATTACAAGAACCGAACAATTACAAGAGCATAAACACTTTCTTTCTATTATCTTCAATGAAATGACATTACAATATTCAAGAAAATAACATGCTATGGCCCCACATGGGCATTTTCATTACAATAATCTACAAGACAAAGCCACAAACTACTATTCTAGAATTGAGCTTGAAACCCACCCTCATCACTATATATGTAGAGCCATTCACTGCCTTAGAATATTATAGAAAGTGAAACTTTCCCATTTTGGTGCCCAACGGTTCAATTTACCGCCTTTAGCACCTCAAAATTTCACTAAATTTGATATGCCCATAATGTGAAAATTCATTTACAACACGTATAGGCAGCCCTACAAAATCTTCTTAAGTAGCCCACTTTTGAAGATGTACATCTTGCTATCTATTGATTGTCATTAGGGATCACATTCATAAATAAGTCCACGTGTCCATTTCTAATTTCCCATAATCATATTTAATTAATATGCATGACTCATACATTAGGAATTAGCTTATTAAAAAAGTGTCAAAATTATGTGTAGTCAGGTTGTCGGCTCATTTAGACAACTTTGAAACCAAATGTCAGTAGGTATGTCAGTTTGGGTTTTACCTTGACTATCTGACATCATACATTGTTGGTAAGTCAAGCTTATTTCCCAACTCTCAAACCAAATAAAAGTGGGTTGGAGGTTTTAACCCCCTATCGACTACCCGACATCATACATTGTCAGAAATTTAGATTTCTTTTTGAACTCCTGAATTGGATGGGAATGGTTCAAGTATTTTAATTCTTCCTTGACTACTCGATATCATACATTGTCGGTAGGTCGGGCCTCTTTATGAACTCATGAACGGGATGGGAATTGTTCAAAGGTTTTAATTCTACCTTGACTACCTAGCATCATACATTATTGAGCAATATACATGATTCTCGAACTCACTGGGATGCCCAACTCAAAAAGAAAGAAAGGACTAGTATAAGGGAAGAATTGATTTCTCAAAAATTCTCATAGGAAAAGGGATATGGAGATTTAAAATGCGAAGAAGAAATAATTAATGTCATTAAGGAAAGGTGAAATATTCAACGAGCTAGAGATTGAAGTTTACTACTTATTCCTGACTTTGCGATAGGAAAATGAATAGGTTTTTATAGAACATTGTAATAGTCTAAAGTGCTCCCTTGTAATTATAAAAGGGAAACCAAGACTGAGTGAAAAAAGGGTGGGGAATATCAATTGTAATATATCATAAAAACTTCTATAAAATATTTGCTTCCTTCTTGATATTTTATAACGAATACAATTGAATGTTTTTAAATTTGGGTTCACCTATTATATTGACTCAAGTAGTCAAGATTATTTGAAGATTGCTATATGTTGTGGCTTTCTGATTATATTGATTTTAATATCAAGCATATTTCAGATTGCTCAAAGATTTCTTAAGCATCTTTGTATTTTTTTCTGCTTGGTTCTCTCAAGGAGAGATTAAATTCATGTGAATAGATCACAGTAATAAGATAACTCATTGAACATATTAAGAGTCAATAATTGACAGATTTACACAAGGTGTAAATTTAAAAATTGTCCAACGGAGTGATATATAACCAGTGAAGAAACATAATATTGAATCTATTGCCCAGTTGATAGAAGGCATTGATCATTTAAAACAATCACATTCATATATAATTTCAATTTCAATTTTATGCAAGTAGGAGATAAGAGTAGGGTTAGAAGTTAGATTTCTCTATTTAAGACCATTCATGCTATTGTGAGATAGAGGAAGTAAGCGATTGAAGATAAAATAATAGGAGATTATATCTTCTTAAATTAGTATACAAGTGTACTCGCCTTGGTCTAGCAGAGCCAGAAGTGCAAGGGGTATTTGATCATTTTGGTCAATGTTGTTCGTTGTCCAAAGTTAGTTGTTGAACATGATTATAGAACCTAGCATACTCTTAGGTTTGGAAAATATGTGATTTTGGGAATCAACACCACCTAAGTGATATTTCCCTCTTCCTTGGCGTATTATCCTGGACAAGTTTTTGACCCCTTTTGAAGCCTATAAGGCCTTCAAAATTGAGTTCAAATTTTTTTTACCACCCCGTCAAATATAGAAAATTCAATATCTTCAAAACTAAACTTGATCTTGCCACAAACCTTTATCGATGGGCTTATATATCCAAAATGAACCTCCAAGAAAGTAATTGGAACAATCTGTGCTCAAACAAAAAAATTACTAAAAATAGTAAACTTGCCAAAAATAGTAACCCTGCCCAAAAGAGCTCTTATTGAAAAACTAGACAATATTTTTGGGTAATGCAAGATTTTGCTTACACCCTGGATGTTCCTGCATCAGACGCTTGGGGTAATTTGAGAAGTGACCTTGTCATATCTCAAGTGTGCAGAGGAAAACCAAGGCAGTCAACCTCTTCCACTCATAGTCGTGATGAATCTTCAACATGCCTTCCTTTCCATTTGACCAAGTACTCTTCAAATTTTGTATTTCTTGTTCTTTTTCCAAAATGACTATCTAAGATGTCTTCTATCTCCTCATTATCTGAAGTAGGTGTTGGAATATTCTATTGTGCTCCTGCTATTTCATCTGAAATAATGCCTCCATGATACTTTGTCAAGTCTGCAATATTACACATAGGTGACATGTTAAGTCCACTTGGCAACTCTACCTCATAAGCATTTCGACAATCGTGCCTCTTTAGGATTTTGCATGGTCCAAACTACTTCATCTTCAACTTATTATATGTTCCCACTGGAAATCTCTCCTTTCTCAAATGAACCATGACTTCATCTCCAATATGAAATTGCTTATATTTCTTTTTTTGATCTGCCTTAGCCTTGTACTAAATATTCATTTTATTAATATGATTTCTCACCTCTTGATGTAAATTCTTGAGGTGTTTTGAAAATTCTTCAACTTCAACACTACCATTTTCTCCTTTGTCCAACTTCCTTAATCTGAAGCATTTCTAGGACTACTTCCATATACAATCTGGATGGTGATTTACCAGTACTCTTATTGACATAATTATTATATGAAAATTTTGCCTGAGGTAAAATAATATCCCACCTGTTTGGTTTATCTTCTACTAAGCATCTCAACAACTTAGCCAAACTCCTATTCACCACTTCTGTGTGCACATCAATCTAGGGATGGTGTGTTGAACTAAGCTTCAAATCTATCTTTTTTTTTCCACAATGTCCTCCAAAATGATCAAACAAACTTAGTGTCTTGATCTGAAACTATGCTCTTTGGTAGACCATGTAGTCTCACCACTTCTCTAAAAAATAATTCTGCCACATGAACAACATCATTAGTCTTCCTACAAGGAATAAAATGTGACGTCTTTGAGAACTTGTCCACCACTACAAAAAGTGGAATCATGTCCTCTTTGAGTCCTTGGTAAACCAATAACAAAGTCCATACTAATATCCTCCCAAGGCCTCTCTTGTATAGGTAATGGTTGATATAACCCTGTATTCTACTTGGTTCATTTTACCATCTGACATATTCTACAACTTTGCACAAACTTCTCAACATCTTATTGCAGTTGTGGCCAATAATAATGCTCACTAACTAGAGCAATAGTTTTATCTTGAACAAAGTGTCTATTCAAAAAACCTTTATCTTGGTTTCTTACTCCCTTGTCATCTGTAGACCTACCCAGTAGCTTGATTGTTTGTCCCCACTCCTTACAATGGGCATCACTAGCACACAATCCCTACTCTCTATAACATTATGTATACCCTAATCCTAATCCCTAATCCCTCTCAAAACATTAGGTATTTCTAAAGCTTGATCCTTAGGATCTCCCTTCTTTTCTCATTTGGGCCCATGGACCTTTATATCCCCTCACATCTTGTCATCATATCCCCAAAACCTTAACTTTAAACCTTCAAAGAAATAATATTGGTATACCAAATATAAATACTCAATGAGTGGCATCTTGTCTTTAGATTTCCTAACCCCTATTTTCATTTCATCTTTGCAGTATCCATCACCTTGCACACCCACCTTCAAGCAAGCCTTTTCCCAAACCCTAGTTCCTTTCTATCACCATGACCACCTAGGGATGTTGTTAATGGTACCAAATTTGGATATAGTAAAATGACAAGAAATTTTCAGCCATATTAGGACTTCAACCTCTATAAAAGGAAGATAACTTGATTGGTTTGCATCTTTTGGCACATTTATCAAACCATAATGCTAATTCAAGCACTTGATTTCAAATGTATTGAGTACAAGGATAAAAAGCTTTATGTTTTAGAGACTTGTAGGTGAAACTCCATTGGTTACTTGGAGTTGAGAGAATGAAACCACTTTGGATTTTTGAGGAAAAATTTAAACATGTGTTGCATTTATACTTAAGTAAAAGGATTTTAACTTTTTGGGCATTTCAACAGTCTTGGTAACTTTGAAGTTTATTTGTAATTAATGTAATCATTTGTAGTAGAAAAATAGTTGACGAAATATTTAGTTATAGCCAAGACTACATGTGCAAATCTATTATATATATGTTCTTGGTATATTTTTTTTCTTGCTTCTATAATCTATTGACAAAATATTTTAGTGGATATTTACTATTCGAGTGATTTATATGAATATATTGTCAAGGTTTATTACAAAGGGCAATACTTTTCTTTTAGAAAATCCATCCACTTGTAACAAAATTTCTATCTTTATTCACCATACCGTTGATACATATTCCAATCCTCAAAATTGTTTTGTTGTGTTACAAGGACAATAAAAAATTTCCTTTTCCAACTTCCTTTCTACTTAAACTACATAATGATATATTTATTTGGATAAAAAATACTATGATATAATACATAAATTATAATTAAAAAATAGATACTTATTATCTCACCTAGTGATCATTGTCTTGATCTAAATCATAACAATGTAATATGTCACGCATGATGTTCACTAGAATAAAGATAAATAACCTTTGTATCTACAATATATATGTTTGAAAAAACTAGTAAACTATCAATTCATGTAAATAAAGAAAATAATATCATCCAAAATACCTAGAGACATTGATTTATATGTACAATATGTTTTAATTTTATATCTCTTCACCTATGGGATCACAATTGTATCCCAAATCTTCGTAAGTAGGTGAGCTATATCCAACAACATTGGCTTCAATTGTCCCATCTAAGTATTGTTATACAAAGTCATTCAACAACTCATAAAATAGTGTCTTTATCGATCCAAGTGTAGAGAAATGTTATTCTAGCGATTCTTTGAAAAAGGCTCTCTATATTATAACATCTCCTCTCCCTGGTTAGGTATACATATCCCACAATAGAAGCATATTAAGCAAGTAAAATAGAAATTGTATGATCTTGAAAGTTAATACGATGATGACCACTATAACTGAAGCACCAAGATGCTATAGTTATGAACACTTTGACCACTAGATCCAAAAGCATTATGATCTATAAAATGACGAACATCATGACCACCACAAGCTACTAAAGATCCTAAACACTACCACATTCTCATGCAAACATGTCTTAGATGGGTTGTAGAAGTTGTCTGAACAATGTACTTAATATAGAACTATGCATGGTCAACATTCACAATAATTTTGAAGCCTATCAACAACTATTAATTCAACTTGACCAAATTAACTTATTTTTTATAAACATATTGTAATGACAAAGACTAACTCCATTTTTAAGGCCCTTATGTGACATGTCATTGGATAATGTACTTTTGACTTCTTTGTCAAAGATGTATCAACTCTCATTCTATTAAATAGACTCCCCTAGAATTTCTCTAAATTAGGGCGACATACAAGGAATCATCAATCCCATGTGCAAGATATTTTATATCAAAAATAATTATTACTTTATAATAAAACCCCAAAGTTCAAATTCAAACTCCAAAAGATCAAAGACGACACGTCGCGAATTTACCGCCCAGTTTTCTCGCCGAAAAGGAAGGAAGAAAAAAGTCCTTACGAAAACTAATTAAAAATTAACAGCCCATTTAATTAACCAAATTGTTAATCTGCGGCCGTGACATGAGCCCACGTGCCCTGCTGACGTGTCTCATATACGACAAAGCAGCGTGACACGTAACAACATGAAACACCAAAAATGCACGTTGTAGCATTTAATGCCAGGGTAATCCGTTTGACACGTATTAAAGATTACACATAATTATTTGGTGGCATTTTATTTTTTATAATTTATGCGGGTCCCACATAGTTTCTACATAACTCACCGACGCATTTCATGTGGGATTTGGAAGAAAAAAAAGATTTGTGAGAATAACTGTTTTGTACCTCTTCTCTTTATTTCTATGTCAGAATGCACATGTTTGATGGGATGGATGGATGGATTGATGAGAGGCAACGTGTAATGGATTTGCAGAGAATATGCTCACTAGAACATTTGTTTGCTTCTTTTCATGGGGTTGTGTGTTTTTTTTGGTTTTCTTGCCTGGTTTGATCTCTTTATTCAATGAATGTGGACTAGGAGAAAAGCTTTATTTCACACACCAATAAAATGAATGGATGGCAATTCTTGGTGTTCGTATTTGTGGTTGATGGTTTGAAAATTTAAATTTTTAATGTATATTTTTTTTATGATTTATCTTGATGATAGATCATGAAGTATGATGTATAATGTTTTTGATTAAAAAACAGTCAAAATAAGGGGGCTGACCCATTACAAAAGACATAGCAAGCACAAGAAGTGTCATACTAACAATACAAATAACACCAGCACACCTTCAACCAATGCCCTTCTTTAAAATCAAAAACATAAAACGAGTGACCATAGGTCCCAAATTAATAGCAAAATTGGTAACCAAACTATGATCACCAGCAAGAACAATTCTAGATTCAAAGATGTAAACATAGTTAATACAGAAGTCTTCAAATATATTAATATGGATTGTGAAAACTTTATGTATCTAATTGATGTCACCTTTTTAGATATTAGTATAATTTCTCTTATTCATAGTTAAAATATCTGATTTTGTGAGTAATCAAAGGAAGTTCAATGTTTGATGTCAACTCTTTAGATATTAGTATAATTTCTCTTATTCATTGTTAAAATGTCCTAATTTTGTGAGTGATTAATGAAAGTTCAATGCTTGATGTTATATCTTTGGATATGAGTACAATATATCTTATTCATTGTTAAAATGTTCTCCCAATTTTGTCAATATATGACTAATCATATCAATAGAGAAGCAAACACACTTGATATTCACCATAACTCAAAGAATGTTTTAGATATCACCTCAATATGATATCACAGATATGGTCTGACCAAGAATATCAAGTCCCGTGATACACCATAACTCAAAAATTTTCATAGGTAATGTATCCTTAATGTAAGGTATCATCTATTGCGATCTGTTTCAGCCATCACACGATGTCTATCACAATAGAAAGTCAATGGTCTGTTTAAGGAACTAAATCCACCATGCAGGAAATCGTCTATTATGATCTGTTTCAGCCATCACACGATATCTATCATAATAGAAGGTTAATGGCCTGTTTAAGGAACTGAATCCACCATGCAAGAAATCATCTATTGTGATCTATTTAAGTCATCACACAATGCCTATCACAATAGAAGGTCAATGGTATGTTTAAGGAACTGAATCCACCATGAAGGAAATCATCTATTGTGATTTGTTTCAGCCATCACACGATGTCTATCACAATAGAAGGTCAATGGTCTGTTTAAGGACATGAATCCACCATGCAGGAAATCATCTATTGTGATCTGTTTTATCCATCACACGATGTCTATCACAATAGAAGGTCAAGTTATTGTAAGATCGTCACCTTTCAATAACTCTTATAAATACAAGTGATAATCATTTGAAGTCATCAATTCCTCATGATGTTATACACAGGGGGCAGGCCCATTAAAATTATGGAGTCACACACATGACATCCATCATGCCTCAGCGCAGAGGATGAAAACAGGGATTTCACCTCGAACTTCTCTCACAGAGAAGAACTCATTGAGAAGATGTTGGTCATCTAAGATTTCTTAAGATGAACTGTTAGACTCCCTCTGAGTCTAATATCAATCTTCTTAGCTCCTCGTCCAAAGTTACCTATGAAGAGTCTAACTCCCTCTGAATCTGATATCAATATTCTTTTTCTTGCAAGAGCATCTTCGAAAAATATCAAGGCAAATAGCTCTTATAGTACGTATATAAATACAAATGAGAGAGAGAGACTATAATGAGTAGATAAATGTAATACTCAAGGATAATAAATACTTATCTACGCATCAACATCCTTGACACAAGTTGCTTCAATGAATGTCCATATACATCAAATCATAAAACACCTTCTCAGATTATTTGAGAGACATCTCCCCTTTGAATTATCTCCCCACTAAGGATGATTCAAATGGAAATATAATGTTTGGTTATTATTCTCCTCCCACAATGTACAATTCCCACTCTTCTATCGTTGAACAATTCTCATGTCTTCTTATGAAATGACTTGATTTCTCCAAGAGAGGTGACACTCTATAATTTATGCTTACTTCCTAGAAAGATACACCCTTCCATAAATTCATGCTTCTTTGTTAATGCTTGACCATGATCATAACAAATTAATATATCTCTTTAATGAAAGTCGCTTTCAAGAATTTTACATAGACCTGTACACATTCCCTCATAATTTTTGAATCCAATAATTTATCTCTAATCGCTTTGGTGAGATTCTCTAAAATGAGTGTTTCACCAACATATCTAAAACTTCACGCAATCTTGATGCAGGAGCATCTTGGGTCAATGACAATTTTGCACGCCCAATAATATGTTTGTTTACTCTTCAGTTGTAGGAAGCTGCTTGACATGGTTTCTATTGCTCGGTATCCTGTGTTATTGTTTCTCAGCATCCTGTGTTGTTGTTGCTCGGCATCTTGTGTTGCTGTTGCTCGGTTTTCTGTTGCCGAGTGCTTTGTTGCTCGGCCGTGCCTATGCTGAGTTGGTCTCTTTTGGAAGTTGGAGCGGTGGCCGACTTCTTCTTTTAATTTTTGTAACTAGATTTATCTGGGATCTATCTTGGGATCCGTGTGGACCTAAATCTGGGTCTCTCCTTTGTAATTGAGCGTCGACTTAGTGGTTGGACTCTTGTATTTATTTGGTTGTATGTTCTTAGTTTGGGGTAAGTCTTGGAGTAGGAAGGCAAATGTTAAGATATTGAAGGTCTGAGATCTTTGTAGTAGGAAGATCGAATTGTAATACATTCTAATGTATATGGCCGTAACCAGGAAGGCCTTACAGCCTGGCATGTATTGAGTTTTGATGATATTAATAAAATAGACTCTGCATTTCTCTTCTCTCACTGTGTTGTGTAATTTCGCATTGTATCTGCAAGGAGGTTGGTTTGTGGGTGTGCCCTAGGCCTTGCACTCCATCCCTTTCCCTGCGTCAGGTGGTATCAGAGCGAGTTGAGATCTGTGGATCCTTCTTGTGAACTCTAAAAATATTGTTGTAGGGTAGCAGGTTGCAATTTGACCTACAATTGCAGAGAGTTTCAAGATGGTTCATGAGAGAGGAAATGCTAATCAAGGTCTGGCTGATATGCTTAGACAAATGCCTGCAAGATTGGAAGCTGTTGAGACAGCCTAGCGCAGAGGAAGACATCTTGAAGATGTTAGTGATGATGAATTTGAAGAGGTTCAAGGTGAAGCTGCACCTGCACCTGTGATGGACCAGGAAGAGGAAAGATTCCTGAGATCCCTGACAAGTTTAAAATCCACACCTCAGTTTGTTCCTCCTGAGTATAGTGGAAAGCTAGATTCTGATGAATTGATTGACTGGATCACTGAAATGGAAAAATATTTTGAATATGAGAATGTTGCAGAAGACAAGAAGGTCAAGATTGCAAGCACAAAATTGAAATCTCATGCATCCTTATGGTGGGAACATCTGTAGTTGGACAGAAAGAAGAAAGGCAAAGACAAAATCAAGGTATGGGATAAGATGGTGAACAAGTTGAAAGGCAAATTTCTGCCCTGTGATTACCAGATTAACCTAGTTCAGAGAATGCAAAGTTTGAAGCGGAAGGACAAAACAATCAAAGACTATACTGAAGAATTTTACGGATTGGACATCGGATCTGGACATGTTGAAGATGAAGTGGAAAGAGTTGCAAGATATCTGAATGGCTTGAGAAGTGCCATACAAGATGAGATCAGTTTGATCAAGATAGAAGGTATTGAAGAGGCATACCAATTTACCCTAAAGGCTAAAGAAAAGTTGAACAGAAGATATGAACAAAGACAAAGAGGTAGAGATGGTAGATTCCCTAGAGGAAGAGGCAGATCTCATGGTGAAAATAGTATATGTGAACCAGACAAATCAAATACAGACACTAATCAAGACAAAGGAAAGACTAAATGGAAAGGTGGAAATTCATACAAAGGAAGAGGTAATTACTCCAGAGGTGGTTATAGAAGAAGAGGGTTCCAAGTAACTTGTTACAATTATCGAGAAGAAGGACACAAATCCTTTGAATGTACACATGCAAGCAAGAAAGGTGGTAGCTGTAGCAGAAATGCATTAATCCAAGAGGAAACATCCAATGAACCTAAAAATAATCTCATGATCAGAAGGATACTATGGAGTGAGAAGGATAAGCAAGATCCTATCAGGAAAAGCTTGTTCAAAACCAGATGTAGAGTTGCAGACAAAGTTTGGAAAGTCATTGTTGATAGTGGAAGTTCAGAAAATCTTGCATCTGAAGATATGGTCACCAAATTACAGTTGGAGAGGATGAAGCATTCAAAACCATATCAAATCTCATGGATCAAAGATGACAACACATTAATGGTAAGTGAGCAATGTTTTGTGAATCTGAAAATTGGGAAGTACTATGATAAGGTGTTATGTGATATTATGCCAATGGATTGTTGCCATATTTTGTTGGGTAGACCATGGAAATATGATAGACATGCTATACATGATGGAAGGTTGAATAGATATTCTATTTGGGTTGATGGTAAGAAGCAAATTTTGTTACCTTTGATTGAAGAATCTACTGATGAGTTATGTACATCTGTGAAATTTTGTCTGATGGAAGGTAGACAGTTTGTTAAAGATCTAAAAAGAGATGATATTTGTTATGCTTTTATTCCTAACAAACCAAGTAAGAATACAGAAGATGATATACCTGCAAAAGTTGAGAAGTTGCTGACTGAATACAAAGAAATTGTTTCAGATAATGTACCTGATGGTTTGCCACCAATCAGAGATATTAGTCACTGTATGGATTTGATTCCTGGAGCTATTTTACCAAATAAAGCACCACATAGGTTGACACCTACTGAGAATGAAGATCTCAATCGACAAGTTCATGAATTATTGAGCAAAGGCTTGATCAAAGAAAGTTTGAGTCCATGTGCAGTTCCTGCTATGTTGGCACCTAAGAAGAATGGAGAATGGAGAATGTGCACTGATTCCAGAGCAATAAACAAAATCACAGTCAAGTATAGGTTTCCTATACCAATAATGGATGACATAATGGATTGTTTGAGTGGAGCAAAGTCTTTCACCAAAATTGATTTAAAGAGTGGATATCATCATATCAGAATCAGAGAAGGAGATGAATGGAAGACTACTTTCAAGACAATAGAAGGTCTGTTTGAGTGGCTGGTTATGCCCTTTGGTTTAACTAATGCACCAAGTACATTTATGTGATTGATGAATGAAGTTTTGAATAAATCCTGTGTGGTTGTATACCTAGATGATATTCTGATATTCAGTAAAACTAGAGAAGAACATTTGATGCACATAGAACAGGTGTTGTAGAGATTGAAAGAGGAAAAATTGCTGATAAATCTGAAGAAGTGTTCCTTCATGAAAGAAGAGCTTGTATATTTGGGTTTTGTGATTTCAACTGATGGTTTGAAGATGGATCCAGAGAAGGTTGAAGCTATATTGAGTTGGCCTACACCTGAGAATGTTACTGAGGTAAGATCATTTCATGGATTGGCAAGTTTTTACATGAAGTTTATCAAAAATTTCAGTTCTATTTGCAATGCTATGACTAAGACAATGAGAGGAGACAAAAGAGAATTCAAATGGACACATGGAAGTGATAAGAGTTTTGAAGTTAAAATTTGTTGAATTACCTGTGCTAGCCTTACCTAATTTCAACAAGGTATTTCAAGTTTAATGTGATGCAAGTGGAAATGTAATTGGAGCTGTGTTGACTAAAGAAGGTAAACCTGTTGCTTTCTTTAGTGAAAAGTTGAATGATGCAAAGAGAAAATATTATGTCTATGATCAAGAGTTCTATGCTATTGTACAAGCTATGAAGAAGTGGAGGCATTACTTGATGCCAAATGAATTTGTGTTGTATACGGATCATAAGGATTTACAGTACTTGGGTAGTGAAAACAAATTGAATCAGAGACATATGAAATGGGTAGAGTATTTATAGAATTTTACATTTGTGATTAATCATAAGAGTAGAGTTTCTAATAGAGTTTCTGATGCATTGAGTAGAAGATCTTTGTTGACTGAAATGAAAATTGAAGTTCTTGGCTTTGATGACATGAAGAAATTGTATAAAGATGATCCTAATTTTTTAGGGCAAATGGAGAATGTGCAGAGCACCTAATACAAATCAATCAAGTAAGTATGAATACTATTTCATTCAGGAAGATATGTTGTTTTAAAAAGGCATTCAGTTATGCATACCAAGAGGATTCATGAGAATCAATTTGATAAAAGAGAAACATAGTAGTGGATTGGCTGGACACTTTGGCATTGATAAAACATTGAGTTTGCTAAAGGAGAGGTATTTTTGGCCTCAATTATATAGGGATGTTCAGAAATACATGAAAAGTTGTGGAGCTTCTCAAGTTACAAAAGGAGTGAGTCAAAATACTAGTTTGTATACACCTATTACTGTTCCTGAGGAACCTTGGAGTGATATCAGCATGGATTTTGTTCTGGGACTTCCGAGGACAACAAGAGGTAATGATTCCATATTTTTTGTTGTGGATAGATTTTCTCAAATGACACATTTCATACCATGTAAGAAAACATCAGATCTTGTTCATATAGCAGATCTTTTCTTTAAGGAGATTGTCAGATTACATGGATTACCAAAAAGTATCATCTCTGATAGAGACAGTAAGTTTGTAAGCTATTTTTGGAAAACACTTTGGAAAAAGTTGGATACGGAGTTGAAATTTAGCTCAACATTTCATCCACAGACTAATGGACAAACATAAGTTGTGAATAGAAGTTTGGGTAACATATTGAGATGTTTAGTTGGAGACACACCAGGCAATTGGGATTTGATGTTGGCACAAGTAGAGTTTACATACAACAGTTCAGTGAATAGAAGTACTGGAAAAACACCATTTGAGATTGTTCATGGCACTCAGCCTAGAGGTATATCAGATTTGAGAAACATTATTGGTGAAGAGAAAAGAAGTGCTGAAGCAGAAGAATTTGCAGAATTTATGAAAATATTGCATGAGAATGTAAAGTAAAAGCTGGAGAAAAGTAATCAGAAATAAAAACATGATGCAGACAGATCAAGAAGACATAAGACATTTGAAGTTGGTGATGTTGTGATGGTTCATTTGAAGAAAGGAATATTTCCTATTGGAACATATGGGAAACTGAAGATGAAGAAATTTGGTCCTTGTAAAATACT
>MU223657.1:58178-71871 GCA_018584345.1 Thuja plicata
TATATGGCCGTAACCAGGAAGGCCTTACAGCCTGGCATGTATTGAGTTTTGATGATATTAATAAAATAGACTCTGCATTTCTCTTCTCTCACTGTGTTGTGTAATTCCGCATTGTATCTGCAAGGAGGTTGGTCTATGGGTGTGCCCTAGGCCCTGCAGTCCATCCCTTTCCCTACGTCAATTCCAATGGTGGATTTGTGAGATATGGTCCTTTTACAAAGACTGTATTTTCTGAGACAGTCACACATTCACCATCAACAAACTACATATATGAAATTTCAATCAATCCAATGGTGGATTGGTGAGATATGGTCCTTTTACAAAGACTGTATTTTTTGAGACAGTCACACATTCACCATCAACAAACTACTCTCTTACATTTGTAGTCTGGCTCTAATACCATGTTAAGTTTTAGGATAGCTGCAAATGTAATAGCACTATATGTTGTATATGTTTTCCAAATGCAACAATCTCTCTTTCATTTATATTGGGAATGAGGATAGGAGAGACATGTCCCTTCATGGGACATGTCTATTCATTATTATTTATAAGAAAGGACATGCCTCTTCCCATTAATTATAATTTAATCAATCATATAATATTTCATCAATCAATTTTAATTAAGAATAATTTAATAATTTAATATTTGATATTAAATTTCATATGATTAATAATAATATAACATATATGTTATATTATTATTAATCAACATATATTATATGTATTTTAACGATCATACGACTGAAGCTACAAACATTAACACTCTGAAGATAAAATAGCTAAAAATTGGGGATTACCCAATTCTTATGCTACATATAAAAATTTCAAATTCCTGAGGAGGAGATGAAAAAAATGGAAAGCACCAGACCTTGGATGGTATAATTTAAATTTTGATGGATCTAATCATCAGATCTAATATTGGGATGATGATATTAACGTACATTGATAATTTGGATGTGTACGCTAATAATCATGCTAAGGGGATGAACCTTCTTTGGGTAATCAAATTGGCCATGTCTATTGGGGTCAAAGTAATGGTAATATAAGGGGATTCCAAAATGATTATAGATGTAGAAAAAGGGGTGGTAAAAGCTAGTTGGTCCATGAAGGGAATTTTGGGAGACATCTAGAAACTCCTCCTAGGACAAGATCTTTTTAAGATCAAGCACTCTTAGAGGGAATGAAATGAAGTTTCTGATGCTATGGTTTCCTTAGGCCTTGACATTAAAGGTCTTAAATGTTGGAAAAAAAATGACAATATTCCTCCAAATATTAGAACCCTTATTTAGGATGAAAGTAAAATTAAGCATTAATTCCAATGGGCTTGAAGACGTAGTGGTCCTTGATGAAATTTATTTATAGAATCTGAAGTTGGTGTTGTATTAATCTGGAAAATTTGAGCATTAAGGTTAGCACCCATGGGTTTGGTTGCAAAGAATTGTTGAAGGACAGTTTGAATATTAAAGTTGAAAACTCCTCTCTTATTAAAAAAGTAATTATCAGGATGGGGACTAAAATATTGTGTATTTGGTTTATCAATGTGAACCAAATAATAAATTCATTATCTAGGTCTATCATCACTTTAGTAACACTAATGTTGATGACCTGACTTTGTTGGTCCACTGAGAGTGGGGTGAATCAAACAAAATCAACAATTAATACTTCAAACTTAGCTCACTGATTTAGTTGGTAGAACTAAATACAATAATGACCGACTCACCAAATAACTTAATAGCTTAAACAACCATACATCTCATAATATGAAAATCAATCATTTAAACTTATATAACACCAGATTTAACAAGGAAACCCAATAAGGGAAAAACCTATGTGGGAATTGTGGCCCACAATAAAAATGTACCCTTCTAAAGTACGCTCAGTTAAGAACTTATCATGTTAAAGATTACAAACACATTTGCTTGATGTGACCCTATTAAGGGATTTACCTCAGATCTATTAATATCTTCACCTTGTTAGGAGTGGCCTTGTTAGAGGTCTTTAAACACTCTTTTGGAATGCCACCTACTTCTAGGATTTACAAATAGGACTACTAAATCCACTCGGTTAAGAGATTTTTCTCTGTTACAAATGCTAATAAGCAACAGTAAAACTTTAATATGTAAATATAGAAACTACCTTTGCTTGGGTCAAATCCTTTATGCTCACATGAATACTAGCATCACATACTCCATTTATCTTTGCTCTAGAATGTAGATTCTGCTCTTTATGCTTCTCTGTTCTCCTCAATAAGTTTTTCTCTTCAACTTCTTCAACTTCTTAATTCAACTCGCCAACATCTCTCCTCTGTTTAGTTCTCATCCTTTATATAGAAAAAACATTTCCTCTTAATCTCCTTGCCTAGGTTTTCCATCATTTGCTCTCAGTTATTCGATCATATTCTTCATTAATCTCAGCCCGGTAAACTGTTTAACTTTTACCTCGTAACTTAAAATTTTTCTTGGAACTCTAATAATCAGGTTTAACCGCTTAATCTTCGCCTTAGATCTTCTTATTGAATTTTATCACTCATAGATCTTCTAAAAAACTTCCTTTAATTCTTATCAACATCCAGATCATCATAGCTTCGTATTAAATTTGATCTTATCATCATTTTCAATCCATATCCTGTACTCGGTAACTTGCTTTGCAACTCGATAACTAACTTCATTCACTACTCGGTGCCTAACTCATTCTTGGTGCTTGATAACTAAAACTGACTAACACAACTCTATACTGACTGACTCTGTCTAGCTTGGTAGAGTAACTCTTTTTAGTCATAACTTAACTCTTTTTAATCTTTGACTTAATCAATCAAATGTACCAACTTGATAACATCAAATATATAGTAGAAAACAAATATATCAACATTAATTCATCATTGTGTGATCTGTATTTGTCACCCATTTAATTTCTCCTTCTTATTATATGGTAACTCAATAAAAATCAGTAATCAATTGCTTGACATCAATGACAAAATAACAACTAATCTAACCATTTCTACAAACATGTATACCTATTATCACTCGGTCTTCATAATCTCCATCAGTTGATTGACAATCTCCCTCTTTGGCATTGATGGCAACATTATAGTATTACTATAGCAATTGATGATGACAATTCTCAATTTTGTCAATCTCTATCATTACTCCCTTTGAGTTGATAGTTATGTTTCTGATCATCAAACTGTTTCCCCTCTTGGATAAATCTTCTGATATTGTAGCATACATTTTGATTCTCCTTCATGAGTAAATAGTAGCAATTCATTCTCTTTCTCTTTCATCAATATCTCCCTTATGGATAAATGTCAGCAATTCATTCTCTCCCTCTTTGACAATAATGGCAAAAGGTCATACTCCTAAAAATTGGTTTCAGCAAAGGATTATACCTTGCACGTACAAATATTCATTGCATACAGATATCTTTACACAACTTCAGGAATCACCTAAAGTGCGTCATACAAACATCAATTCAAGAATAGATATTCTAATAAAGTATAGAATTAATGTAGCATGCCTTATGCTCCTTAGTGAATATTGTATAGGGGAAGAACCCCTAGTTTACCTCTGAGATACTCAAAAGCATATTTTGATAGTGGCTTTGTAAAGATATCAACCAATTGTTCCTTTGAATTCACATATTCCAATACAACATTCTTCTCTTGAACTTGTTCTCTCAAGTAGTGATACTTGATAGAAATGCTCTAGGTCTTTGAATGCATAGCTGAGTTCTTTGATATGTTGATAGCACTTGTGTTGTCACAAAAAATGGTTATAGGATTTGAGATAATCTCTTGCATACCTTCAAGTAGTTGTTTGATCCAAACAATATTCGCACAATTCATGGCAGTAGAATTTTATTCTGCCTCAGTAGTAGACTTTGAAATGCAACTCTTCTTCTTGCTTAGCCATGTGACCAATCTTTCACCTAGAAAGAATGCTCCTCCACTAGTACTTTTACTATCATCAATATTTTCAGCCCAGTCTACATTAGTTTAGACTTGCAAATCAAAAGTACCTCCTTTCTTGAACAATAAACCAAAATCTTTAGTTCCTTTCATATATCTAATAATTCTGAACTCTAGACATATGTGTTTCCTTAGGATTAGAATAAAATATTGCAACAATCCCAACAACGTGTGCTATATTAGGTCTATTGTGAACAACATATTGCAATTTACCAATCATGGATCGGTAAAGAGTATTATCCACCTCTTGTGCCTCATCTTCTTTTGACAATTTACATCATGTAACCATCGGTGTTCCAACAAGCTTGGAATCTTCCATACCAAAAGTTTTGAGGATCTCTTTGATATACTTATCTTGTGTAATATAGATCCCTTCTCCAACTTGTTGTATCTGTAGACCTAGAAATAAATCAATCTCTCCAATCATTGACATTTCAAACTCTTTTCTCATTTCATCAGCAAATGCCTTACATAAGGTGTTATTGCCTCAAAAATTAATATTATCAACAAAAATTTCAGCAATTGAAACTTTGTTGTCACTATCACACTTCAAGTAAACATTATTCTTATCACTTGTTAATGCAGAGGCCCTAGGTAGACTTTGAATTAGTAGTTTCTTGAGGGACTTCACAAGTTTTCTCACAACACAAAACCAACTTCTTCCATTGGATCATTCTCCTTGATCCAAGCCACACCATACTCTACCAGAGTGCACACAATGTCTTATGCCAACATAGGATCTACATCTTTGTAAACATCACAAATATCCCTCAAATACATCAGTGTCTTCAACAAGTTTTCTGAGTTCTTCAGCAATCGAGCACCTCGACCAATACTGCAACCAAGCAACAGTCCTGAGCTCTTCAATGACTGAGCCTCTTGGCCAAAACTGCAAGCGAGCAAAAGTGTTGAGCCCTTCAATGACCAATTCCCTCGGCCAAAACTGCAACCAAGCAACAACACTTTGTCTCAATCAGAGACCTCTATCTTCCACCCCGCATATCCCTGCATATAAGCACATATAGATACCTATGGTACAAGGATAGGCTTCTCCCACAAGACACATTTAGAATAGAAAGTGAGAGAGCCTTATGCAATCATTGGAACTTCAAAATAAACAAAGACCTTGTCCTCACAGGTAGAGAAAAGACTATTTGCAAGGAATTATTGTCTATTGTCTCAAAAAAATTATTACATTTGTTTCTTCAACCAAAAATACCTTCCCCAAATTCCTACAACTCCCCCCCCTCCTCTATCTCTNCCCCCCCCCCCCCTCTCTCTCTCTCTCTCTCTCTCTCTCTCTCTCTCTCTCTCTCTCTCTCTCTCTCTCTCTCTCTCTCTCTCTCTCTCTCTCTCTCTTCAAACTCACATAATACCTTACAAATAACCTTTACCAATATGGTTTACTATTACAAGTTCTCTTTCAAACTGTTTGCAATCAGTTATATGACGGTTAACATTTAGTTTGTTGTTTATATTTTTTCTAGTTGACAACATGGTTATCAACTTCGACAACTTTCATCCTTTAGGCATTTAATCAACCTTTCATATGTTTTTAGGAATCCCATCCTAATTATAAACACTTTAAACCCTCACTTAATCCTTTTTGGCCATATTTTTCCAACCTAGGCAATATTACATTTTTAGGCACTTTGTGCATTTGACATCACATAGTGGCTCTATTGTCCAAGTTACAAACATTATGATCAAAACATAATCAAAACATCATTTAAAGGACCAAATATGGTCTTGTAACATTCAAATGACCCTTGATGGCCATGTTTGTATTCAACTCCCCCCTAGGATCTATCAGCGACCCTAGTGCACCTTTGTGCCCTTGGTGCTCTTGCACCATACTCCTCAGTTTTAAAATTTTCCAAGTCCTCTTGGAAACCTACAAACAAAACAATGTTAGCAAACAAAACCACTTGATTTTCACTCTTCATTTGAAAATATCATCATTAATGATCCATGGCAGCCTCTCTCGATGCTGCCTCAAAATGCACTCATTCATCTTCACTCTAGTCTTGCCTCCCATGGGAAAAATGTAGACCAATATCTGATCACCAATCTTCACTCTATCCTTAGTCTCATGCCATGAGACCACTGCTTCCATCCACAACTCTCCATTTTTTGCAAAATTGAAGTATCTTCCCATTGAGACCAATGCATCTTGGATCACATGCCCCTCCTCTTGGCATTCCAAGTCTTCCTCAGCATTCATGACTATCTTCTGAGCCTCACAAATGACCCCATAGTCAGGTTCTTCCTCACCTACTACCATCTCTTGATATTCTTCACCATGCCATTCACCTAGGCATACCAACAACTCACTAGTCATTGCGGCTTCCTCTTTAGCCATGCTACGTTGTTGTTTTCCATTATTCATCACCAAAGGACATAGTGCTGCCCCTACCTAAAGAATTTCTTCAGATTCAAGCCCTTCATGACTTGATTCACTGCTACAACCATCAACATCTTCCTCTTCTACCTCTGATTTAGATTGTAGAACCTCTTTGCCCTTAGGTTCATTTAGCGCTTGCAAAATTTTTCATGGTTCCAAGCTCTTTCCCCTTGTCTCTACAATTATTTTTGGCCTCTGGCTAAAACCCTATGTCTTGTTGTGTAAAAATTTGGCTAAAACCCTAAACCCTTCAAGTCTTGTTATATTTTCATGTTACCTTTTTTGAGTCACTTAAAAATCCTTTTTCCCATGTGCTTTTTTTTTTTTAAGTCCATCTCTTACTCGTGTAATGAAAAGTGAATATTCCTTTCTATCTAGCAACTTGGCGCGGGCTTCTATCTCTTAATCTCTAGACAAGATGGAATATTCTCTTTCTATTTCAAGATTAAATGTACATCATTGATCTTGATCTAATCCTGTGGCTGGCACTTGATCTCAAAGTAAACCATGAGTTAATATTTTCTTTCTGCGACTTTGAGACTTAATTAGTCACGTGATCTCTAGATAGACCTAGAGTCAAGACATGGTTTACTTTTTTCCTTGGTTGCAAGATCTCTGAATGCACCTAAGGTTAAGTTAATGATCTCAAGATTAAGTGTGCACTGTTGATCGGGTTCCTTTTAAGTTATGATCATGCGGCTGGAACGTAATCTCTTGAAGAATTGATCAAGTATAGAAGGATTGTGAGACTTGGCAAGGATCGTAGATCAAGATTGAGATGAGTGGCTGACACTTAATATTGCAATGAATTTATGATGTCATGATATTTTTGGAGATCTAGTGCAGGCTTTCAATGTAGCATTGATCATGTGGTTCACATTTAATCTCATAATGAAGTGGTCAGGTACAAATGTGTCTTGAGATTCAACACAGACCGTTGATGCAGATCAAGATCTAGGGCTGGCGCATGATCTCAAAAGGAAATGGCCAAGTATAAATTTTTTTAGAGACTTAACGTAGGTCATAGATGTTGTTCTATCCTTTTTCTCATTATGTGGTCTACGCGTAATCTCTAAGCAAACTCAAGGGTTAAGTTTTTATCTCACGACTTAGAGACTGCTTGAGCCATGTAATCTCCAAGTAGACCCATGGTAAGATGGTTAAGTCAGAGGGATAAATCATGTTTTTGGAGATGAGCCAAGATGTTGCTGTGTATTTAAGTGATGATCTCATCGGAAGACTAGCGCTTGATCTCAGAGTAAACTCAAGGGTTAGAAATGGATTCAATGACTTGGTGATTTTGTCTATCTCTGAATCTCTAGATATACCATAGTTAAGATCGAGCATGGTTGAGTTATGTTTAGAAAAGGAGATACGGACTCAGGGGCATGCCACGTGTTTGAGATCCTATTTTGATCTTATGGCTAGCACTGAATCTCCAGATGATGGTCAAAGTCAAGTTTTTATTTAGCGATCGAGCGTAGGTCGTAGATCTTGTCATGTCCTTGTCTTGATTGTGTGGACTCTAATGAATCTCTAGATTTGAAAAAAGGTTAAAGTTAACTTTTCAAGGTTATGTATTTTCTTTCAATCATGCAATCTCTAGATAGAGCCTGGGTCAAGTTGAGTCAAGATGGATTTTCCAAGATCAAATATGAACCATCAATGTAATGTTGATCCTAGGGCTAGCGCGCAATCTCAAAAAGAATTGGGAAAGTATATATATTTTGAGATTCAACGTGATTCATTGATGTGGATCAAGATCTTGTGG
Source organism: Thuja plicata (assembly GCA_018584345.1). NCBI lineage: Eukaryota > Viridiplantae > Streptophyta > Pinopsida > Cupressales > Cupressaceae > Thuja > Thuja plicata. The sequence continues at coordinate 66,318 of MU223657.1, forward strand.
TCTACGTGTAATCCCAATATCATACTCAGGTTAAGTGAAATTTCTAGAGACTTCAAGATCCTTTCAGTTGCGCAATCTCTAGAAGAACCTGAGTTAGGATAAAGTTAAGGTGAGGTTTCCAAGGATCAAATCAGAGTCGTAGATATGCATGAAGATCTATGAGCTGCGTGTAATCTCTAGACAAAAGTAAAAGTAGAATCTTTTTCATTCCAATATTTGGCACGAGCCATTGATTTGATCTTAATATTGTGGCATACATATGATCTCCAGCTAGAACCAAGGTTAGTCAAATCATCTGGCGACTTGGAGATAAGAAGAGATCTAATGACCAAAGTTAAAGTGTAGGTTGAAGACAAGTTAAAGGCCAAGGAAAAAGATAAATTAAAATGTAGACAAGTCATATTTAATCCAATAGACAGCGTAAATCCTCGAATATATAGTGATCAAAATCTAGTCATTGCGGCATTGCACCTTGCTTCCACATGTCCAATCTGATTGTGAGCCTGGGTAACATAATGGAATCAATAGATATATTTTAAACTTGTGATGCAGCTTGATCTTGACCATCCAATTTGTTGTTTGCGCCATCTATAGCCATTATAACTGTAACTTGAATATTTAAATCTTTGTCTTAGAGGGTTTCATGGTGGTGGACTCATATATTTGATCTCAGAGCTATAAATGTTGCGATCTGATCTTATGGATTGATTCTGAACAAATATTGAAGACCATAGGGATACAAATATGATATACAGAGATGCATTAAAGATTAGAGTTGACAGATAAGATTTTTATAATTAGAGGATAAATGTATATAATGAAACCTAGACATTTCTGCATTTATGTGAGCTACTTTCAGAGTCATGCCTTGGGAATTATTTGACCTCAGGGTACTACGCTCGCATCCATGGATTAGGGAAAATTGATTGCAGGTCAGATTTGCATAGATTGAAGAGAAGAGATAGGGTTTCAACTTGAAAAACATAATTAGATGCTTGACATGATTGGTTGTAAACCCTAACCTGAAATGGTTCAAATCTTGTAGCATTCTTGTTCCTATAAAAGAATATTCAAGACCATTTAGTAGGGGCCGGAGAATTGGGAAAGTAGAAAGCATTAGGCTTATACTTGTTTCTAGTCTAGGATATAGCAGATGCATTTCAGATTATATTAAGATAGGATTGAAAGTTTTTTCATCTTTTTCATATTGTCATATTGCATATTTCCTTGTCATACTAATTCAGGAACTAGTTTCATCATACTTAATATAAGTTATTTCAGATTTGAGTCTCTCCTTTATGTTATCTATTGAGTTGTAAGTTTTGTGGCTTACTGTATAAGTCCAACTTATGCATAAGTGTATTCCATAGGTATTTGATTTTAGATCAAATTAAAATCCTTTGAATATTACATTGATTCTACCTAGATATCTACTTAAGGATCTTGTAGTGTGTGATCTGAGAGTTCTTATGTTTATGGCTTTGAATCTTTGCCAATAAGGTGTTTTAGTTTCAGTATTGTATCTAGGATTTAGCCCAATGGATAAGGCACTAATCTAGAATTAGTATTTCTATTTAGGTACATATCTAGATGGTCTGGCTATGTTCTATCCCAAAATTATTATCAATCTCTTAACCAAATTCTTTACTTTTCAGTTGTTGTTCTTCTTATTCCACCAATGGTAGTGGAGAGTCAATGAATTCTAGGCTGGCATTTAGTACTTACTTACCATTTATCTATTGTTCAAATCTAGAAGTAGAAGGTGTTGTAAAGAATTGAGTTTAGTCTGGATTAGGTGTACACACCTTGGTTTTGTAGAGCCAAAAGTGCAGGGGGTAGTCTTGACCCTATAGTTGGTCCAGTTATCTTATAGAGGTTTAATACTTGGAGCTAACCACTCCTAACATCAGCCTTAAGGTATATTGGTTTCTTTTTGTAGCATAACAGTTTTAAACACCAACAAGACGATGAATCTGCTGGGGAATAGTGTGGTAAATTGTTATAACTAACGATTAAGTTGATCATTGGAAGCATAGAGTTACTCAAGTTTAGTTCTTTGCCATTGTTTTATCTTGAAGATTTCTCTATTTGCAATTATTCGTATCTGTTAGTGTTGTGATCGCAACTAGTGTTGGGTGGCGACTCATAGTATCTCTACACCAGTGTTGAATATTAAAATTATTTTTTCACACACTTTCCAATATGATTCATAGAGGCACCAGGTCTTGGTTAAAGAAACTTCCCAAGGAGAGGTTGGGAAATGATTTCCCAACTACATCTAATTCTAATGAACCTAGAAGAGAAAGGGATACCTAAGGAACCCCTTAAGATGAAAGACAAAGGAAAGACATTATAGAAGAGAGACCAGTCCAATGCAGCCAAGAAGGGAATGCATTCGAATATGAAGAGGCTATAGATGTGGGACTGGGTACAAATGAAGATTATAATTCTCCTAGTGAAAGAGGGGAAGAGGGAACTGATACCACTATCTCAGATTCTAAAGTTTCCTCTGAAGAGCTTGATGAAGAGGAGGAACTTATCAAATGAAAATTGGCCATCATAAAACAAAAGAAGAAAGAAAAGGCCAATAAGAAAAGGAAAGCTTAGATCAGGGCTGATAAATCAAGAAGACAACTATTAAAGAGACACAAAACAAGCCATGCTCGAGGATCTGAGAAGGATGAAAAAGGCCCTATCACTCACCAAAATATTGATGATCAAGGTTCTAAAGATAAATGAAAGAAGAAGGTGACAGGAATTGAAATGAATGAATCCAAAAGTCACAAAGTTCTTTCCAATCAAGAATCTAAAGGATACCATGACCTTAAAAGGATCAGAAGGGAGAATGAGATTTTAGATAGAGAGCTAGAAAAAGCAAAATTAGAAGTTGTTGCTTTGGAAAAGAAAAAGAAGATTGATTTCCTTAGGAAATCTACTCAGCCTTCTTATGGTGGTGTTGAGCACGCTACAACATAAAATGCCAAAGCTTCTACATTCCAAAGGAGACCACTTCAGGAATAAAGGTACAAGAAATTTTCTTTCATTGGTATTCCTGGTTATCCTAATACATTTGCAAATGAAACTAGGGATAAGCTTCCTAAATTTTCTGGAAATAATGTAATCAGATGTGAGGAACATCTAAAGAAATTCACACATACCATGGATGACTATGAGATTAGACATGAGGATGTAGTCATGAATATTTTTGTTTTATCTCTAGTTGAGGATGCTAGGAATTGGTTTAATGCATTACCTCATGATTCAGTGGGATCAATAGATGAGCTAAAATGTCATTTTAAGGAAAAATATGGTGATAAGGCCAACAAGGGTTTCCTATTGAATGAGTTTAACAACATCAAAAATAATTCAAATGAGGATGTTGTTGAATTCAATACAAGATTCCAAAAGGCTATGCATAGAATTTTCCAAAAGATAAGACTTGATGAGGAGGTATTCTTGTTAACTATTTAAATGCTTTTGATCAAAAAATGGGATATTCACCCCAAGACAAGAATCCAAGAAGCCTTGTTGAAGCTTATAAGACTGTTGTCAATATAGAAATAAATAGATGGGTATCAGGAAAGATGGGTAAAAGGGATGATGGGAAGTTTACCAAAATAAATCAGAAAGAATTAGAAAGTAAGAATCCTAGAATTCCAAATAATAATAGGCCATCCTATAACAGTCGTAATCCCCAAAATAGGATGCAAAACTACCCATATGGCACCCAATACAAAGATATGAAACCTATTTTCCTACAGGGAAAGGACAAGCCTGATAAAGGAACTCATGATCCTCTAAAAATAAATTATGTTAACATGAGTTATGAGGATCCTTGGTGTGAAGATTATCGCTCTCCATATGACCCTAATTATTGTTTAGTTTCTTTTCAAGCACAACAAGAAAGAGAACACGAGGAAAAACTATATGATGATGTTGGGAATGCAATGGATTCCGCAGACTTGAAAAGTGAGGAATCTGATGACCAAGGTCAAAATAAGGAGTTGTCTTCATCAGATGAGGAGGATTTTTCTTCATAAGATGAGGAGGAGTTTGATTATCAGGCTGACAACTAGGGTATGCTTGCATCTGATGATGAAAAGGAAGAAACTATTGATAATGTAAGGTGCAATGCTACAAAATGTAAAGAACCTTTTATAGTAAGCAAACCTTCAGATGTAGAAATTGCTCAAATCATAGCATACATGGTTACTTAAGCCCAGAGTAAATATAATTTGAGAAATAGGACAATTGGTATTGCGCATGGTAGACGAGTTGGTATCTTTATCCAAGAGACAGGAGAAAGCCCTAAGAAGATGTCAGAGAAATAAAAAATTGTTGAGGGTGTAAAGAAAATAAAAGTAAGGACATCGGATGCACCAAGTAATCCAAATCTAGTCCATAAGGTTAATGAAAAGACATCAGAGACAAGGGGGTCCTCTATGAAAAAGGATATCAAAGAGGTTGATCCACACAAGGATACACAAGTTAAAGATAAAAGTGATGTTACTATCAAGCAGGATATCTCTAACAACATTTACTCCCCTGTTGATGTGGGATAATTGTTTTCACAAATATTTTTCAGAGTCCCACTTTTAGAAATGATGAGAATAGATGAACATAAGGAAAAGGTCCTTGCAAGGATAAATAGTGTTTCTTCCGTAGGGGCCCTGAAGTTAGAAATTGGTGAGAAGAAGGGAAATAATGAGGAGAATCTTGTAAAAAGGAAAAAGAATCATAAGAGATCATTTCTAAGATCCCTCAGATTTTCTTAAATACAAATCATGTCACTACTCCTTTGGGAGCTGTGAACCCCTTTTTCTTGACCTTAGTTATTAATGGTAAGATGCTAAAAAATAGTATGATTGATTCAAGAGTATCCAATACTATTATGCATGTAGAGATAATGAAGGCAATGGGACTATAGGTGGATACTCCTCATGGGAGATGTCAAGCCATGGATTCAAGGGATGTACCTATTATAGGTACTATCAAGGCTTTGCCTTATATATTGGTAGCATATCCAGATAAGATATTGACAATGAGTGTCCTATTTGTTGACATTCCACCTCAATACACTAGTACATTTGACCTTAAATTTTGACTAAACAATTCAACCATCAAATAAAAATGTTTAGGTTGGTCGCATTATAGAAGGAAAACTTTTGTTTTTTTTAATACATGCCCGTGTTGGTCGCAATTTCAACCAACACAGTGTTAGTCAAAATTGCAACCGACACGGGTATGTATTAAAAAAAACAAAAGGTTGAAACTTCATTTCAGCACGCGCGAAGGAGGTAGAAGCTAGAACAGGGTAGAAGCGAAGGAGGTATGTGCTTTGATCTTTGTTCTTTGATGGATGGCCACAACCTATTTTATAGTTTAATTTATGTGCACTTAGTTCCAAAACCCTAATCTTTGCATCGGCTAGAAGCATTTCTCTGAACAAATATTGTCTTGCCTCATCTATGAATTCACATTTCATTGAAGCATTTATCAATTGGTCCATAAGCCTTGTCTGTGTTCACAAAATAAATTCTACGTTGAAGTGTAC
>MU223657.1:101708-135613 GCA_018584345.1 Thuja plicata
CCATGGGTTATTTTGTCCATGGGTTATTTTGACCATGGGTTATTTTGTCCATGGGTTATTGTGACCCTGGGTTATTGTGTCCTTGGGTTATTATGGCGGGGTTATTGTGTCCAGGGTTATTTTGGCCGGGTTATTATGTCTAGTTACCGTCTCAATCAGAGACCTCTATCTTCCACTCCATGCATATCCCTACATACAAACACATATGGATACATATAATACAAGGATAAGCTTATCCCACAAGAAACATTCAATGCAGAAAGTGAGAGAGCCTTATGAAATCATTGGAAATTCAAAATAAACAAAGATTGTGTCCTCACGGGCAGAGAAAAGACTATTTGCAAGGAATTATTGTCTATTCTCTCTCTCTCTCTCTCTCTCTCTCTCTCTCTCTCTCTCTCTCTCTCTCTCTCTCTCTCACACACACACACACACACACACACACACACACACACTCATACCTTACAAATAACCTTTACCAAGATGGTTTAGAATTATAAATTCTCTGTCAAACCATTTGCAACAAGTTATATGACGGTTACAATTTAGTTTGTTGTTTATATTTGTTGTCTAGTTGACAACATGGTTGTCAATTTTGAAAACTTTCATCCTTTAGGCATTTAATAAACCTTTCAAAGGTTTTTTGGAATCCCATCCTAATTCTAAATACCTTAAACCCTCACTTAAGCCTTTTAGGCCATATTTTTCCAACCTAGGCAATATTACATCTATAGGCACTTTGTGCATTTGACATCACATAATGGCTCTATTGGCCAACTTACAAACATTATGATCAAAAAATCCTTTAAAGGACCAAATATGGTGTTATTACATTCAAATGACCCTTGATGTCCATGTTTATCTTCAACTCCCCCTATGATCTACTAGTGACCCTAGTGCACCTTTGTGCCCTTGGTGCTCCTACACCACTTGTTCTTTGAAATCCTATTTTGATTAGATAAGAGTGTAATCTTTCATACCATGCTCAGGGTACTTGCTTCAAACCATAAAGAGATTTGTGTACTTTACATACCTTGTTCTTATTTGTGTTCTCAATAAATCCTTCAGGCTGCTCAATGTAAACTTCTTCAAGTATCCCATTCATAAATGCAGACTTGACATCCATTTGATAAACTTTGAATCATTTGTAAGTTGCATAAGCTAGAATTATTCCAACTCCTTCCAATCTAGCACCAGGTGCAAAAGTCTCTCCATAATCAATGCCTTCTTCTTGTGCATAACCTTTGCAAACTAATATAGCTTTGTTCTTTTATAACTTCTCCATTCTCATTCAACTTGTTTCCAAAAATCTATTTAGTACCAATAACATTTTTATCCTTTGGCATAGGTACTAAAGTCCATGTACTGTTCTTTTCAAACTGATCAAACCCTTCTTTCATTGCTTTCATCCAATCTTCATTATCTAGTGCACATTTAACTTTCTTTGTCTCAAATGTAGATATCAAACATGCATTATCTCTTACCTTGCTTCTTGTCATCACTCCAGCATCTTTATTTCCAATAATATTTCTCGGGGAGTGGTGCCTCCTTACATACTTTTCTAAAATAGGCTTGGTAGGTCTCAGTGCTTCGTCATCATCACTCGGTTGTTGATCTCTATGTTCATATTCCTCCTCGGTAGGTGCTCTTAGTAAGGTGTCAGGAACATCATGTTGTACATATAAAAACTTATCATAGTCTTCAGGTTCCTTTTTTTTTCTTCATCATTCTTTTTTGCAAACTCATCGATTCTCACACTTGCACTTTCCACCATTTTGTTAGTAACTTTATTCAAACACTTATAGGCTTTACTCCTTGTAGAATATTCTAAGAATATCCCTTCATCCCCTTTAGAATTAAACTTTCCTTCTCTAGAATCTTTCAAGATATAACATCTACTTCCAAAAACTTTGAAATAACTCACATTAGGTTTGTGTTCATACCAGATTTTATAAGGTGTTTTGTTGGTACCTTTCTTCATTTGTACTCAGTTCAATGTGTAAACAATAGTACTGAATTCTTCTCTCCAAATTTTTTGTGAAATACCTTTCTCAATCATCAATGTCCTAGCATAATCAACAATAGATCTATTTCATCTCTCAGCAATACCATTCTGCTATGGTGTCCTTGGTGCTAACATTTGTCTCTTAATTCCATTTTCATTAGAAAATAATGTAAACTCACCTCCTCTATCAGACCTCAAACATTTTAGTTGTTTTCCTGTTTCTTTCTCAACACTGGCCTTGTACCACTTAAACATTTGAAATGCGTCAGATTTTTATTTTAAAAACATTACAGACATCATTATAGAATAATCATCCACAAATAAAATAAAATATCTATCTCCGTAGTAACTTTGAGTTCTCATGGGTCCACATAAATCAATATGCACTAAATCCAAAATTCCTTGTGTAACATAAGTCTGTCTTGAAAAACTACATTTAGTCATTTTACCCATTTGACATTCTCTACACATAACATTATCAGGTTTCTCTAATCTCGGTAATCTTCTGACTCTATTATTTTTACTCACTTTGATCAAGTTGTCAAAATTAACATGACAAAGCCTTTTGTGCCATAGCTAACCATCTTCAACTTTAGCAAACATGAAACTCTTCATAGAAGTATCATGATAAAATAAATTACCTTTAGATTATTCTCCAGTAGCAATCAAACTCTCCTTCTTATCAAAAACTTTCACCTTTCCATGTTGAAATTCCAATCAGAGACTTGTGTTATTTAATTGTGCAACACTCAACAAATTATACTTTAAACCTTGAACCCAATAAACATCATCACATCTTGTGTATTTAGTATAATTATAGAACCTTTTCCTTTCATAGGGTATGGAGCATCGTTACCAACTCTAAAAAATCCTCCACCATGATTCTCCAAGAAAATAAACTTAAGTGTGTCACCAGTCATATGATGTGAACAACCACTATCTATAATCCATGTTTCATTCATACTTACTTGTGATATTAGGGCTCTTGGTTCTTCTTTGTTTTCTCCATCAACAATGTATTTAATAGCAACATACACAACTTCTTCACCATCATTGTCATCTGAATCATCATCACTTATTCCTTCATTAGCAATATGACAAGATTTCTTACCTTTGTTTTTGTATTCTCTGAATCTCCAAAATCCGTTCTCTCTTTTGTCTTTATCTTTGTTATCTTTCTTCTCCTTGTTATCTTTCTCAATGCAGTTAGCTACAATATGACCAATCTTGTTACAGTTAAAACATTTCATGGGTAACTTACCTCGGTATCTTCCTTTGCCTCTTTGTAGCCTTCTAGCCAAAAAAGCTTCAAACTCTCTCTTTTTCTCTTCATATTCAACAAATAATTCTTCCAAACCATTCTAATAGCTGTAAAATCTCTCACTAGCACTGTTCATATATCCATCACTAGGTCTAGATTCCTCAGAACTTCCAATCTTCAAATATGTCTTAAATGCATACTCAATCTTAGATGTAGAAGGTAGACTATTATTAAAATAATTAATCTCAAATGCATCCAACTTACCAATAGTGGCATCAAGTGAAACATTCATTTGAGGAATGGATCTCAATTCTTGTATAGCAGATACTCCAATAGCATAACTCAGTAGCAGAGTTCTCAACATTTTGCTTGTAACATATTCTTCTGTTATGGTTCCTTTGAACACCTAGATTTTAACCCTTACCCAAGCTCTTGTAGTCTTGGTAATCCAGTGTCACATGGGAATCATCTCCAGGTGTGGGAACTTTTCTAACTGAGATGAGACCTCTGGATTCTAGGCCGGTTCCTCTTGATATGTCACCCAAATTTTCTTCCTAACATAAAAATAAATCCTTGAGGGAAAAGGGATAGAAGGAATGCATGAAAGGGAAATAATGGGCTTATCAAATACATAGGTTCTTCAACACTTAGGTAATTTTGCATGGATAGGAGTAAAATAGAGACTGAAAAGACTGTAGAGGACACAACCAAGACCATAAAATTTAAGGTCTTTCTCACAGGCTGGGCTCAACCCTTGTGGGAGCCTCACTTTACTCCACCTGCAGCCAAAATTTTCGTAATGGGGAAAATTTGGGTAACAGTTCCACCAGCTCCTCTAATAGATTTAACAATCATCTTAAGTCTAGTGCTTTATTGTATTATATTTTCTCCTTCTTTCATTCTCATTGAATCAAATTTACCTCTCAAACTTTCTTCTTTTGCCTTCTGAACATGTTGATCTCCACCATTGGTCAAAATAAGCTTATCCCACATTTTTTTGAAGTAGTACATTCATTAAGTTCATCATATTCCTAGTCGGTAAGTGTAGAAGAAATCTTAATCATGACTTGTGTCTATGCTCACTAATTGTCAAAGGTGCAGTTGTAGGTGCAACATATTCATTGTCAAGAAAATGAATATGTATTCTCCTATACCAAACACATGCAATCTCATTCCACTTTTCCATGTAGAGAAATGTTCGCTATTCAACTTTGGTGCTTCCCTCTTATACATCTTTAGATCTTGACTCAAGTCCTTTTAAGCCTAATACTTTAGATAACCAAAGCTATGATACCAATTATTGGTCCACTGAGAGGGGGGGTGAATCAAACAAAATCAACAATTAATACTTCAAACTTAGCTCACTGATTCACTCGGTCGAACTGAATACAATAATGAATGACTCACCAAATAACTTAATAAATTAAACAACCATACATCTCATAATATGCAAGTCAATCATTCAAACTTAGATAACACCAGATTTGATGAGGAAACCCAATAAGGGAAAAACCTCATTGGGAATTGTGACCCACAATAAAAATGTATCCTTCTGAAGTATGTTCAATTAAGAACTTATCATGTTAAAGATTACAAACACTTTTTCTAGATGTGATCCTGTTAATGGATTTACCTCAGATCTATTAAGATCTTCACCCTGTTAGGAGTGGCCTTGTTAGAGGTCTTTAAATAATCTTTTGGAATGTCACCTACTTCTAGGATTTACAAATAGGACTGTTAAATCCACTTAGTTAATAGATTTTTCTCTGTTACAAATGCAGCTAATAAGCAACATTAAAACTTTGATTTATAAATATAGAAACTACCTTTGCTTGGGTTAGATCTTGTATGCTCACATAAATACTGACATCACATACTCCATTTGTCTCTTCTCTAGACTGCAGATTCTGCTCTTTCTGCTTCTCTATTATGGTCGGTAACTTCTGTTCTTCAGCTTCTTCTGATTCTTAATTCAACTCGCCAACATCTCTCCTCTGTTTAGTTCTCATCCTTTATATAGAATTTTTTTTCCTCTTAATCTCCTTGCTTAGGTTTTCCATCATTTTCTCTCAGTTATTCGATCATCTTCTTCATAAATCTCAGCTCGGTAAACCGTTTAACTTTTACCTCATAACTTGAAATTTTTCTTGGATCTCTAATAATCAGGTTTAATCACTTAATATTTACCTTAGATCTTCTTATTGAATTCACTCGTAGATCTTCTAACAAACTTCCTTTAATTATTATCAACATCCAAATCATCATAGCTTCGTATTAAATTTGATCTTATCATCATTTTCAATCAATATCATGTACTCGGTAACTTGCTTTGCAACTCGATAACTAACTTTGTTCACTGATTGGTGCCTAACTCATTCTCGATGCTCGGTAACTGAAACTAAATAACACAATTCTATATCGACTGACTCTGTCTAGCTCGATAGAGTAACTCTTTTCAGTCACAACTTAACTCTTTGCAATCTCTAACTTAATCAATCAAATATACTGACTTGAAAACATCAAATATATAGTAGAAAACAACTATATCAACATTAATTCATCATTATCTTATCTTTATTTGTCACCCATTTAATTTCTCCTTCTTATGATATTGTAACTCAATAAAAATTAGTAATCAATTGCTTGACATCAATGAAAAAATAACAACTGATCTAACCATTTCTACAAACATGTATACCTATTATCACTCAGTCTTCATCATTTCCATTAGTTGATTAATAGACTCGACATATCATAGCTTACAAAGTGTGAAATGTATATTGTACCTGCAACCTCTGCCAATAAAACTCTTACCATCCCGTCTATATGGTTTTTAAATGGGCCTTTTACTGCCCAACCTTATTTTGAAATTGACAATTCTTGGAGTGGGGATAATGGATACTGGCCCATTCTACATGTTTACATGTGTTTATATCAGACTGTTGGTGACACTGGTTTATACGACACGAGTGGAGATGTTTTTAGAAAGGCAAAATTTATCGAGAGGGAGAATGACACTATTTCGTTGGACCCAGTTAACAACAACTCCAAAATAGGTATATGTGGCAATGTTGTTAGAAACATTGAGAAAGGAAATAACACTATACCAACTGACCTCAGCAACCAACCAAAACAAAATAATGACAACTTTGGTGGTGTGTGCAAAATAGGAATTGGTGATTACTTGGCTACAAACAAGGGCTTTGTGAAAGACTTTTCCAGTTGGAATAGGGACTTGAAAAAAAAAGCGACCACTTTGGGGAAAAGAGGACCCCAACAGATTAATGTTGAACTTATAGTAGGTATGGCTACAAGAGGGGTTGTCAAAGGGAGAAGAAAGATGGTTAAATTGGTTAATATTGTTGGAAGAAATATTGATAATAGTGTTGGCATTATGATAGTTTTTGAGTTCTTATGAGGAGCGGTCATAATGGATGCATAAGTGGTTATCATTTATGGTAAAATTATCAGTTAAAATAATTGGAGCAATTGGTAAGATCTATACCTGATCGGTAATGGAAGAAATAGTTAAGTGCATTGATCGGTGTACAGGAAGAACATTTTTCAGTCAGAGAAGTTGGTAGCGTTTGAGTTGCAGTTCAGTTCATGTGTTGCAATCTTAAAGGAGGTTTTTATATGGTCAATGGAATCCATGATTTTGATCACGACAGTTATTCCAGTGATTTGAGTGAATTAGGTTTTTGGTGAAGGATACAGTATACCTATTGGTTCACCGATCAGAGTTTCATATTAAATTGGTTAAGGCAGTGGATCTATGGTCGTCTATTTGTCATAAACATGGGTATTACATTTGATGCTGACATATTAGATATTTTTGTCATTGATCTCGAGGTGGTTGGTCAATACTTTGTGCCGACTATGATGGAAAGTTTCTAGGTTTTAAGTGACCTAAAGACTTCACTATTTTAGATGATCTAAATCATTTTGATTTAGGGTTGGAATCATATTTTTCAAGTGGACTGATCAAAGTTTGAAGGAGTAGAGATAAGTGAAGTATCAGAAAGTAGATAACAAATTGGATTTGATAGGCAGTAGTGCTACTTCTAGATCATTCATCTTGTTGTTCCCTAGCACTTGCAGCAAGCGAAATCCCCTAACCTAGTGAACCCTAACAGATTCATATTGTAAATCCTTTAACATGGTAACTTTTTTTTTGGAGTTTTGAAATCCTCTAGCGAGGTAGATCATAACTGATCTGATTATACTCCTAATAGTGTACTACTCACTCCTAACATGGTGAACCCTCAAAAAGGGTATTTGTAGCTCCTAACAAGGCAAATTCATTTACTATAGTAGTGAGCTTGTGGGTGTCATCCCCATCATGGTTTTCTCCCTCTTACAAGGGTTTCCATGTGAAAATCATTGTGTTATGTGTGTTTCTTATGTAGATGCTTGATGTTATTTACTTCTATTTGATATCAACATTTGTGTATTTCATTATTTGGAAGTTGTTGATTAAATTTTTTAGATTAGTGGTGAAAATTATTAAGTACTTGGTTACATCGATTCACCCCCCTCTCAATGCTTCTAAATACTAACAAATAATGACATTGTCTCTCACATCCTTGATAAATTGAAAGTTGTGAATGAAATAGGGAAAGAAAAGAATGAAGCTACCTTCACTTTTAATGGGTGTGATGGTTGCTTATCCCTCTTAGAAGAGGTAAGGATTCTTAAGAAAAAATTAGAGTACTTGATGAATAAGATTCATGATATGGAAACAGGAATGTAGAACATGGAAAAATTTGGTTGTAGAGTCATGTACAACATTGTGACCATACTTTTTCTTCTGCAGCAAGATCTCGAGGATAATGATGGAGGTGACAAAAGGGACTGCTCAACTCTCTCAAACAAAAATGGCTAAGGGTAATTAACAGTGTTAGGCATGGCCCTATGGCCTAACACTATCAGACCCCTCTATTTTGTTTGTTACTTGTCTCTTAGAGGGTTGTCTTTTTTCTATAAACTATTATCCAAACTTTAGTCTAATGTTTTCCTTTTTCTACATTATTTTGTTCTAACTATCTAGCCCAACTATACAACCATGTGGTTGTTGTTTTATAATGTTTAGCACCCTTACTTTGTTTCTTTTTTAATCAATCAAAAACAAGGTTTAAGATAGTTACTAAGAATCCTAAACATACACCTATAAGTAAGAAGTTGTAGATTTTTAACTTTAAAAATTAAATATCTACGTATTTAAAAAATAGAGTTTGTAAAGTGTTTTTCCCTTTTTATAGTGAAATTTTCACTAGTTTTGAAAATCTAGTATCTTCTACTTTGATATAAGCTCATCCAACAAAATTATGAACAACCTCTTTCTGACTGAAGTCGTACTTTATAAACTGAAACTTTACTATAATCTTGGAGCAAATACATTATCAAGAATTATTTTAGGTGTAGGGATTCACCATAGCACTAAAAACAAAGTTAAAAAGTAATTTGGGTATGTAAAATATGCCAACAATGAAACAAATTACAATTTATTTCTTATTCTATCCATGATTAACTCTTAGTCAAGAAAATACCACTCAAAACTCATTTAATATTAAAAATTACCAAGTCTTAAAGTGGTAAAAAATCATCAAAGTTTGAAATTTATTTTTTCTAAATCCACGAGCTTAATAAATAGCTATACTTAGGGTAGGTTCAGCTATGGCTTAGCTTGAGTAGGATTAGGCTTTATAATTTAGGTTAAGCTTTAGATAAATTGATATATTTATAAACATAATATAGAAACCATAAAATATGAAGAGGTTTATAAAAATCAATGATATAATGTTTTCAAGCCCTAATACAAATGATATGGATAATCAAACACAAACAAACAACTTAATTAGAAACTAAACCATGTCCAAATATCTCACACAATAAGATGATCTCACACATAGGATGTGATAAAATTGCATTGATAGCTTGGTAGCAAGGTGCAATTATTTTAACTTGGTTTGGTGCCTCCTCAAGAATACCACTTTACCCCCTAATGGGTGAACTCGTACTTCTTGTCTATCATCATTTTTAAGCAATAGAAAAAAATTAATGTTCATTCTCATTTGAACCAAATATAATAAATGATGATCATATTTTACATTTTAATATTAAAACCATTCACCAATATTAAAATATATCATTTAGATCTCTAAACCAATACCATCAATGTAGCACAAGGGAGTGCCAAATAATAAGCACCATGATTCACAACTTCTAGAATATTACGTAGTCCCACAAAATGAGAAGCAATATTTCCTACCTATCCAAACTTCACTATGGTTTACAATAGTTTCACATGTAGAAATACTTTGTTATCTTTAAACTATTTGAAGTTCTATCCATACCTAGATAACTTTTTTGTCTATATAAGGCTTTGTTGAGCCTTTGTTGTATGATTATTTATTTTTATCACAGAGAGATTTAAGAAAAGTCATTTTAATAGAATTATAAGAAAAGTTATTGTATGTGAACTTGATAAAATGCAACAAATATGCTTAGTTTCTTGGTTTCTTTATTTAAAAATTTTAGTAGCTATTTCTAATTGACAAAATGTTTCAAGATTTTACACCAAACTAAAGTTCAACTAAATTCTAAATGAAATAGTTAAAGTAGTCCAAATTAATATATGAATCATTTATTTTTTTGATAGAAATTATCATGTAAACATACAATCTCTTTCATAAATTTGATTGTCAAAATAACTCATCATTCATATTATCCCTATACCAAAAAAATAAAAATACAAAAAAAAAATTAAGAATTATAACTCAAAATAAAAATTTCTACTTTTAAAAACTTAAATCATATTATAAAAACTATAATAAATCTTATTATACTATTTTTTATTAACAATGTTACTCACAACATTATATTATATGCCTTTATAGTTAACCAAAAAACTTAAGTTACAATTATATCTTCAATTTATAATTTAATGAGGAAAAAAAAAACAATATCAAATCTTCGTGGATAACCTGAATTATAACCTAAATTAAAACTAAACATATCAAATCTTCATAGGAACTAAAAAATTGCCCATGTGCATCTTCTAACCCATTCCAAATGCTAAGACAATGCTTGTGACAAGTAAGAACAAAATGCCAAAAAGGATTCATAAGAAAATGAAAAGGCTTTGGAAAACGGGGAACTCCATGTTTGTACAAAATGTTAATTTTTGTACCTTCCACGTAGTCTCTCTATACTTGTCCTTTTGCAAACGATTTTCATTCAAAACTAAGCTTTGTCACATGCACTTTTGAATTTTTGTCCTTACCACCCATAGACAACAAATAAAGTTACTCTTTGCTTTCGAAGGTTGGTTACCACCCACAATTCCACATGCAATTGAGATTTGTCACTATGAATGTCCCCAAATAGACAACAATTTTCCAACGAATGCAATTCAAATTGAAATGCATGTGAGGTGCCCATGAGGAAATTTTGGCTTGCCCTAAGTTGTGGGGCTCAAGAGCTCTTAAATCAAAGAGAATTGGGCTTCTTACTACCCTTAATGCCCTTTTCACTAAGAATGTACTAATTGTGGTCCTAGATCTCCTCTTGTATCTATTTACTTATTCTTAAAAATGTAATAGCCTATAAAAAAATATTATTATGTTCTTAAAGTTTTTGAAGGAGTTTGAAAATGTGGTGAGATAAATCATCTCTTAATAGATAGAGTAAAATAAATAATCACTTTTTTTTCTTCTAAAAATAGTTGGATTATGTATATACGAGTAACTTCAAAGTTTATATTTTAAATACGCAACTTTGTATTTTACTACCCAACAAACTATCTAAACTACTATCAGTTTGATAACAAAGCCACCAAGGGTAATCCCAATAAGCATAAAAACACCTAATACTAAAGTTCCAAATTAAAACATAATAAACAATATTCAAAAAGTGTCCATGGTGACACCTAACAACCAAAATATCCATAAAAAGATACATAGTCCCTAGTGAGTTCCTTTGCTAGTGTATCGAGTCTGCTCTAGGGCCGTTGACCAATCCTCAGTCGGGAACTTGAAGAGTTCCTTATAATTGCCTTCATCGCCACCACCATTGCCTAGCACCTTATTTTGCAGCAAACATAGGGAAGTTGCAAAACTATGCATAACCCTCATAGAGAATCTAGCGATTCTACCAATTTTTCTTTCAAGTTTCGTGACTCTGGCTAGTTTTTTCGAGTTCCCCATTAGTTTCATCACATTTGTTACAATTTCCAGTCAAGTGGTCACCCAGAGTTCTAACCACCGTAGGCTTAGCAGTAATAATTTCTTCAGGCATCATATCCTTGATTAAGTCAATAGGGCTTATTTTAATTCTCTCAAAAATGTGAGAGGAGTTATTGGTTGTATCCGAACTATCCACCATTTCCTCACTCTTGTTTGTTTCTTCCTCCACCACCTTCCCCACATCTTTCTTCTTGCCATTCACACTTTTAACATCCTCTTCAAAACCCATGTCCACTTTTAATTTCTTCCCCTTACCCAAGGGACGAGTAGCCAGTCTGGCAGACTAACCTGGGATGTTGGTTCTCTCCATGGCCTCTATGTTCGAATCTATTTACTGAATAGTAAGTTTAGCTTTGTTAGGGGACTTCCCTTTCTTTTTGTTTGGGGGTTGATTTTTATGCTTGTTATCCTTCAATTCTCCTCATTACCAGCATGACTGGGTTTTTCAGGGCTTCTCAACTGATATTTAAGGCCAGGGTTTTTAATACACTTCTTCTTGCTCGACCCAAGTAAGTCTAACAAACTAGTTGAGGGAGGGGTCACAGAGTTAGGGGCTTCTTGGACAATAATTTTCCTTGGTGGGCAAAGGGCTAAATGAAAGTGTTAAAGCCTAAGGATGAGACCCTAGGGCAGGAGAATTGGCTTTTTACCACTAGAGA
The DNA here is from genome assembly GCA_018584345.1 of Thuja plicata. Taxonomy (NCBI): domain Eukaryota; kingdom Viridiplantae; phylum Streptophyta; class Pinopsida; order Cupressales; family Cupressaceae; genus Thuja; species Thuja plicata. The sequence goes on from MU223657.1 coordinate 113,880, forward strand.
TTCAAGAGCTTCCTTAACAGAGTTTTCTAAGGAGTGCAATAAGAAGAATTGTAATGAAATTAGGCTATGGTTATGAAAGTGGTTCAAGAAAGTCATATGGTAAAAGTAGTATACCCAAAGCCTTCCTTCGAGCATAAAGTACTTCATTATCATTAAACATACCTAGTTCCGCAACTTAGGTAATTCCTTGCATCCATTGCCCCCATGGTGTTTGACCAGTGCTTCATTTTCATGAAAGAATTGATTTAGGCCCTCGACGTCATTAACATGGCTCATCTTTTTCCATTTTCTCCCATTAGTGGAAAGACCTATCACCTTTGCAATGACATCTTCATTTACTTCGAAGGAGATGCCCCCCATCAAAACCCTACACTAAATCCAAGAAGTAGAAAACTGGGTCGACAAATTTTCATCATGGCCAGTCATATATTTAATGTAATTAAGAATATTGTAATTATGATGCTAGTTGCATTTTTTTAGATATTCATGTGCTAAGTTTTGAACATGTAAAAATGTATTTAGGTATGTCCTTACATACAACTCTGAATGTGGCATTTAAATATTTATTGCTTCAATTTGACACACATTGGTTAGTTCAAATGGTTGGGTTTGTCTCAAATTTGAACTTTACTTTTTTAGGAGTTATGATCATTAATGTAAATTGCACAACTAACTTGGGTTAATCTTATAAATTATATATATGAATCTAGATGAGAAATGGAAAAACAAATAGTAAGGTCTCGTCATTGGGAATGAGTGTAAAGAGGACCAAGTATAACTTAAGTTGTATGTTAGATTTCATAAAAAAAAAATTGTCACAAGTATACTTTTGATTACATAAAGAAAACCTGAAGGGAAATCGAGCATCCCAAAAAGATATTTGAGATCAATTTCACATCTAGTGTACTATTCTTTTTTATCAACAATGCCTATACAAGCACATACTACTATGCCATAAAAGCGAATCAACTAATTAATGTAATTCCCTGCCAAGGAACCCAAAAGGACAAGGTCTAAAGCACCAAGAAAGCAACTAATGTTTTTTTCAAACCAATGTTGTTACTTTCTTCTTAAATCACAAATAAGAATAGGTCCTTAAAAGTTCCCTTAACATTCATTATTAATGTTAACACTACCGATACAATTAACCAACTTACTTGAATTTATTTCTATCTACTTTACTTAACATTTAGCTTTTAGAAACGATAAGGAAAAAGATAACATTACTTCTCCTTTAATATGTTTTTTTAACATTTATCACTAACACTTCATCTTTTAGTTCCTTTCTCAACTACCTATGCCCTAAACATAACTCATTTACCCAAAACACAATTATGCTTTGCATTAATTTTACTCTTAAATTACATTCCAAGAACATAACGAGAGACAGGGTAGAAATTTCACAACTAAAATCCTTCATTATAATATTTCGTATAATAATTGAATATCCCTTTTAACATTCCTAAACAACTACCCTTCCCAAATACATAGCTTCTCCTTTTCTATTTTCATTACAATTAAATCATATTTCCCAAAGAGGCTTACCATAGATAATTACATTGGAGTTACAATACAATGAAGTACATGATATATAACTAGAAATATTTATCAGCATCTGAACTAGAATCCAAGTCAAGTCATCCACAGACCACGAACAATACCTCGAAAAAGAATTTCTACCCAACCATGTGAAACTGTAAAGTTTCACCCCCGTGCTATGAGATAGAGCCAAGGTACTCACAAGATCTAAGGCAACCTAATGATATCAAGTTACCTTCCCCAAAACATCCAAAGACCAAAAGTGAATCATAATCCATAAACAAAATACCAACATAGCATATCACAAGAGTAAGGGTTCTAGCATGCCAACTAGGTGAGTGTCATTGCATATCCTATTTGTTGGGATATAATATAGCAACCATGTAACCCTGGTCCCCCTTTAGAATACCCTAGAAGTTAACTCATGGTCTTGGTACTCCAACCAGGTCTATGTAGACTATAATATCACTTATCTTTTATTATATTTAAACCCCAAATCCTAAGTTCATTTTTATGGTTATCTCTTGAATAAGAACCCACCCAAAGGATCTCCTAGAGGCCACTTTGGGCCCTGACACCTATGGTGAGCCACTCACCTAGGGAACCTAGTTTCCCTACCCAAACATTTCATCAATGGGGCTGAAAGAACTCAAGACACCCATTCCATAAGGTTAGGAACTCTCTCCTGTGAACCCCAATCCTCAAGGTGAGTCCAAGCAATATACAATAATCCAATAAGCATAAAAATTGAAGATCAATTCAAAAGGAACATGTTATTATATAAGGGTTCACCTCATACAAATACAAAGAGAGATCATAGAGTAAAATAGATGCAGACAGGGACCAGATCACTAGTGCAAAAGATGTAGATCAAAAACCCATAAAATACCAAGCCAAAACTAAAAACAATGAGCCTGAAGCCAATACAAGTATATAGGGGTTCCCATACAAGTATAAAGGTGTCCCCATACAAGTATACATATGTTCCCATATGATTAAACACCCCCCGCCATCTTTAATCGCATGAATTCCTGCCCAAAATATCAAATTTCATTTCCAGATTGATCTTACAGCCAGAACTGGGTTTGATGAGTAACCTGGGAAGGTTTTATGAGGTAGACCCATTAAAGGTCCCCAAAATCCACATACAAGTCATTCATCAAACTCAATTCACTCCTTCAATTCATTTGGTTCTTTTACTCACAAGGAAACTAACCAAAGAAATCCATCAAACTGCACATAGGCTAAATACAGAGAGATACTCTAGACTTTCCAGAACTAGAACTAACAGAGAGTTCTAATCAAAATAAAACCATGTGACACACACCATGAACAAAAATAAACATTATGCCAACATATATACATAGAGACAATGATTATTTAAATAGTTATAATATCATTCATTTCCAAAATATCCTTTCTTCTTCAACATGATACAATCACATGACTATTTCCTAAATAACCACTGTATATATCCATTAACAAAGCATCATATAAACCTCCCAGACATATACACACACACACAAGCACAAGGGAATTCTTCCTAGTTCCAGACCCTACCTGGAGTCCTATGGAGAACCCTTGATGTTGAGCTATCCTTAGCTTTCCACCTTCTGTGCAGTCTAGAATCTTCCTTTCAAGCTTTAGGACAATATTTACTCTCTTTTAAAATACCACCCACTTCTTCTGAGATCAAAACTCTTCCTTCTTCCTAGTAAATCCCTCACTTAAGACTATATTTTAAATTTCTAAGGTATTTTTCCTCTGAATCCTCTCTCCCCTCCTCTAAAAATCTCCCAAAATAAATTGCCAACCATATAGTTGGAGAGGTTGCTTTACAGGAAGCAACTGCTCTAGCTATTATAGTTGGTTCAACAATATTAATCAACTCCCATACCAACCATAATATAAAAGTTTAATTTTTAATTAACTTGATTCACTTTACCAAGTCAATAAATATGATAATGATAAATAAGATTACCAAATGATTCACATAGTTCAATGGTAAATCCACTAGCCTCACTCCTAGGAGGTCTCAGGTTAAAAAATCCTAGGCAAGCTAGTTGTTAATTAGATAATTTACATTCATTTATTTTTATTGATTATATTTTATTCTGCAAATACAGTATTTACTTTACAATCATATATCTACATAATAATACATTCACACATACAAATATGCATATCTATATATATTTATATACACGTAGGTATATATGTGCACACCCATATATACATACACATATATAATAAATTACACCACATAATCTAATACCTCCATATTTATATATCTTATGAGAACAATGACCAAGAATCAGAGTACCACAACATACTGATAGGAACAATAAGAACATAACCTCTTGACAAAATATAAATCTCAAAATTCAACAAAATAAAGATACTGCCCAACCCAAGAATAGGGTGACTTCCCTAAAGAGGGACCTAAGTCAACAAGGGTTTCTTGAGAGATCCTTGGTAATATCTCCGCAACAACAACAATGTTAGAGGATTTGACGACACACTCAGACCTATGTAGCTAGGTGGAGTCGATGCCTGGTACCTGCATCCTGCATCATCAAGGCAAGAAAAGCATATACGCTAATATATATACAAATAGTGGTAGACAAGGAGGGATATTGTGACATCGTATAGATATACCGTATAAGTGACTATGAATGCATCCCCGCATCCTACAAACACATCTGATAGTAATTATACTAAAGCATGATTAGGTTAGTATTGTTAGCTCCAAAATAATAGTAATCTTATAATGAAATAATTCATCCTCATGAATAATATAATCATGTTTATAAGAAGAATCTCAAAAAATGCAAATCAACCAAATGATTTAAATCATTTACTAACTTTCAAAAAGATGACTTTATTATCCAAACAGATACTCAAAAGTGTCTCATCATCTAATCTAAATAAACAAAACATAGAATCCATAATAAACAAATATACCAGTCATATTTGTATCAAGTCTTAAGTATCCTGTTACTAGGGAAATGACAAGGGTCGAGAGATCGTGTGGAGCTCACTATGAATTTTCTCTCAGCTATACAAAAATATCCTAAATTTTACTTGACAATATTAAATAAGATAGGGTAAGGGTTAGATCATATCTAAATATAACCCATCATGATTTGGGGTTAGTCTCGTGATCATTAATCAAATATAAATCAAAACTATGCATAAAATCATAGGTGAACAGTAAATCAAAACCATAACATATTTAAAGAATCCAACCATTAAGGAGAACATAAAATCATCCTAAATATATTCATATATCAATTAAAACATAAGCACAAAAGTACCATAATCAATTATTCATTGATAAGGAGTTTTTCCCATAATATACATACAGATCTATCAGGTGGCCACATAAACATCAATGACCTAAAACTAACATCCTTGCATCAGTAGAGATGACCCCAAAATAAATTGAAAGTATTGATAAGTTTATTATAGTCATTTCTATGATACGGTCAAATCAAGATAATCTAGACAAGCATCTCAGCTAGATTCATACCCACATTGACAATGGAAACACAAAGGTTCCTAAGACATTACTGAAGATATATAAAGGTTTAGAGGGGTATTACACCCCCCCCCCCCTTGGGTTTGAATTACTCCTAGAAGTCAGGAAGTATTAAACCAATTATCATGCCTAAATTCTAAACTGTTAGCCACCATTTTTAGAACATAATTAACATCATTCTATTTTATAAATCCTATATTATTACAACTTAATGCATAAATTATGGACTAAGCTCATGAAGACTTCCAAAAAGGCTATTATAATACCAAAGTTAGTTTTACATTTCTTATACTTCATACAATTAACTAACCAACAAGGCAGTTCAAAATAAAGTATTTTTACAAGACATTTTACCTTTTTATACCAACCTGAAACTCCTAAAGGTTCATGATTACTTATTCCCATTACCAACAGTAACGTATTAGAAAGGTGTGTCTTACAACTATAATGCTACTTAGTCTTACAACATCAAAGTTCTTATTATTTTTAAAACAAATATAAGAGGCATGAATTATAGATAACATCCAATTCCCATATAAATACCAAATCATGTCATCATCCATAATATAGATTACCTTGGGCCCACTATACCCTCTTAAGAATGATATGAAATTTTAGTTTATCACACCTCATAATTCAGGAGTGATTACAATAACAAATTGTACTCAATATAGCATGTATTTATTGGTTATGGATAAGGTCCCAAACTTTCAAGCTTTATAGCAGAATATAAGTCCAAAACAAGAGGGACATAAAATGATGATGTGGGGGATTCATTTCATTCATGAGGGGAGTATATAAACAAAATTATTGTTTCATGTTTACCAAAATTTTATAGATGTTTAAAACTTACCATTTACATTAATACCCAGTTCTACCAGCAATGTACTAGAAAAAAACACTGAGAAATCTCTTTTATGACACAAAAGTTGCTTCTTACCAAAAAATATCTATACTAAAACATAGAAGATTTTCACACTTATTTTCAAGGTATATAACCTAAGAAATCTTTTATCATTCATCTAGACATTGGTTAGCATTTAACAGAATAAAATATATACTCATTGAGGAAATTTTAAACAAAATAATATTAGACTTTCAGTTAGGATTTCACCCCTAGCTTTACCAGCTACTTTGCTACTGACACATACCCAAAAAATCTCTTTGTCAAACACTTTCATATAAGCAATACCTCATCCCAATTAATTTTCAAATAATGTAAAGAGTTTTTTCGAGTTATCGATTCAAAATTATTCAAAGATCCATTAAGAGAAGGAGAAGCACGTGATTTCTACTGTTACTTCCAATTCTACAAATTATTTCATTATATGGTCAATATTTTGATAAATGGTATTAGTCAATTAAACATAGCTTTAATTCCTAGCATTTAAACTCCTACACATTAAAATCTTAAATGATCTTGGTTGAGATAACATCATATCTAGTAGATGATCGAGTAACATACATATTAATATTATTCCAACACTTATTTACCATAGACGACTCCTCATTCCTATATACCCTTCATAGTCAATCAACCAATTAATGTTGTTGATTTCCCAATACTAAGATGTTGAATCCAATGTATAAATATATTACATCAAACATGAATTTATCTTCATAATATTTATCTAGGATCCTAACCACTCACTATAAGATATGTTTATTAATACATCACTTAATCATACTATCAATAATCCATTTCCTTTCTTGTTTACTCCTTTACCCAAAACATATAGTCAACATCATACATATTATTCCCTAGACTTGCATAATTATAATGGCTTAACTTATTTTCCGTCTAAAATAGCATGTAACCAAGATATAAATTTTACAAAGATCGAAATAAAATACTTCTTTTCTCAACACAAATGTGAATTATACAGCCTATTTATGCTAAAATCCTAGGATACGTAGATCTCTTACCCAATAAGTACTAACACATTTTCCCTAAGTTATTGATGATACCCTGCTTTTTCTAAACAATTTTAGTTCTTCAAAATTGTTCCTATAAAGAGAGGAGAAAGAGAGAAATACACTTACTTTGCATCAAAACTTTTTTTATTTTCCTTTCCATTTCCTACTTCAAAAGTCACCAGAGAGGAAGAGAGAGATACTTCAATTTACTATAATCAATCACACGTATTACAAGATGGCCAAAATTTCAAATATTAACCTTGTTAACTTGTGTATGAGAAAGAATCATTTTTAGATTGTAATCAAGACAAGGTACCAAATTTCCACTTCTTACCTAGGTATCGATTCCAAGAAGCATACTTCATTAACTAGGCATTTCAACTATTATCATTCTAGTCCGATGAGAATAAGAGTAAGTACTACCACAACAATGTCTTAGCAATAATAATTCAATTCTAACTTATAAAGGAGCTTTGACTAGGATAAACAATTAGGAACAACAACAAATGAAGTCAATTTAACATTAGCAATAGAGTACACAACATTTCTGATCAATTAAGCTAACTTTAAAATCCTTATAACAAGAATTTTATGATAACATGATATATTATAGGTAGGATCAGGAGGTAAAGCTATCTACTATCCCTAAATAAGATATAAAGAACTTACAAATTTTTAAGGGATACAAGTATTGTTGACAACAAGAAGACAACTCATGAGTATCGTGAATTCATTAACATACCATTCCATTCTAGAAAACATTCATTTGAACACATCATTGGTTTTAGGGTGCGAAATTAGGTGATTAATACTAGATGAATCTCTCAAGAAAGAATAAGTTTACTCTTGTAAAATAATGTGACACAAGTACAAAAATTCATAGTCTTGATTTCTAGGATTCAAGTTTATTAACATAAAGATAACACCAAAAATGAATTAAATACTAAATATTATGCATAGGTGAGTTGCGGATCCTGGAGTTTCTAGTGTGGTATCCACATTTTATGTAGATTTCCAACACCTTCCAAAACTAATTCCACCTCCAAAGGCATCTATGTTGCATGTTGATTGAACGTGGAAATATATATTTCATCATGCATAACTCAACTAAAAATAGCAACTTCCAAACTTGATTTCTCTAAGTGGGTGCCAACTTCCTACTGTATCATCCTAAAAATTTAGCACCCATAATTGGATATCTTTTAGGACCTATTAGACCTATTTTGGTGATTCTCAGGTCTCAATGTCCATTATGATTTATCTTGAATATCTACATTTATGTTTTTCCCCTATCTCCTCACTTTTCTTGATATCCTTGGCTTATTCTACCTAGGGAAAGTCAAATTCTTGACTTGTTCCCAAGGGGTACAAGTTGGGATCTTGACTTGTTCCCTAGGGTACAAGTCATCTCTTGACTTATCCATAGGTGTTTTAGCCCAAATCTAGCTCTGGCCCATTGTCAGAGTCTCTTTCCAAGTTCTTCTTTTATCGTCAGCATGGATCAAATTTAAATCTTGAAATGAGTATAAAAGGGGTCTCTTTCCTCTCATTTTGGCATCCATTAGCAATCTTTTATTATTGCAAGCAATCAGTCATATGTGTAAGAATTCAAGTTTTACAATTGAGGATTTGGATTCAAGATTTGAAGGCAAGCATCCAATTCAAGATCTCCAAGACTCTATTTCTTCAAGATCCATTCAAGAAAAGGCAATCTTCTCAATTTAATGCAAGTTTCTCTCGCATGATGGCCAAGTAGAGGAATTCAAAAGTGAAGCAAGAAGATACTTTCATCCTTTTTTCTCTCTCCTTCTCCAAGCGGTTGTCAAGCATACATACATTCATGGTATAGGAGTGGAAATCGTAGATCTATGCATTTGTGATGGAATCCTTGATTCTACATCTTATTCCAAGCATATTAAAAGAATCTTCATGGGTTTGACGGATCTCAATATCCATCCATGAGGGTTTTACACGCAAGGTGAATCAATCATTTACTATCTTACTTTACATACTTCTTTCCTTTATGAAATTTCAATTCAATTTCAAGGTTAAATCATAAATAGGGTTTGACTAAGGCAAACCCATTTCCATAACCATTTTCCATTTTCTATGCATAAGAATAGGTTTCGAGACTTGCGGATCCGGATTTGGGAAGTACATGTGCAGACAAAGTAACCCAAAAAGTTTCATTAGATTTGGATCTCCTGGGAACAAGTCAACTTCTTGACTTGTTCCAAGGTACAAGTTGACTTCTCAACTTGTTCCTAGGTACAAGTTGACTTATCAACTTATCCCTGCACTTTTTGGCTAAAAATCAAGAGCAAACAGATACCAGTCTGAGATTTCTAGTTCTGGAGTTGCAACAGGGTCAGACATTCCAGTGACTCTCAGATTCAGATCTAAAGTTCATATTTCCTCTTCTTGATTCAAGATACATACATCCTTCCTCTTTTCTTTCATTCAATTTCATAGATCATATCTTCTATATCTTGATTTATCATTTCATCATCATATCTTGCTACCCCCCAATAGAAATAACAATTCCCCCTTTGGTTTTGATCTTTCATTAGCATCCTTATTCATTTGGTTGTGCTAATCAAGTTTTCACTTAAGGGTTGGGTTTTTATTCCTAATGTACACTAGATCTTGGTGAGTGATCTATGTATTAGCATTTCTCACCATTTTATACTATACACCCACAAATTAGGATTTTGTTATATTCAACACACAAATCCCAACACATGTGTCACCCATGTACAGCTCCAATAAGCTTACAAACTCCTCTCCCCAAATCAGCACCCAAGTAACAAGTGACACTCTTTTGCGCTCTCCTCACTATGCATGTAGGATTATCCTCCCATATGGTTCTCACAAAGTGATATGACAACTATTAAAGTAATCACTTTGGATATCATGAAATATACATCAAACATAATCCCAAAGATAAATGTTAGGAATCTCAAAGGTTGATAAACCTTAATCCTAACATTCTCCCATTTGATTTTTCAAGAGTCATAAAAAAAAAAATTTAAACTTCTAAGATCCTACTGATAGAACCACATCATCAACACAACAATCCATTTAACCACACGAATCTCAAACATGCTCTTGTTCTCAAATGATAAACCTATAACAACATCCAAAATGTCCACCATATCAAGAAAAATCCATGTCATTCTCCTATATGCCACCTATGGAAGACAAGGAAAAAGCCAACAAGTATATATACTAGTCAAAATAACACAAGTAATAGATCCCAAAGATAACAGAGACAATAATATGTTGCGACAACTCCATTGTACTCATGAGCTATGCAAAAGCATGAAATAAATTTTAAACTTGAAACCTAAACACAATTCCAAAACCAAATAATTCTTCCACAAAATAAGATTGAACATTAGTTAGAATAAAAATAAAAATAAAAATGATTTATATCTTCCTAGTAAAAAACCCACATGACTTAAAATAAAAACCACAACAAATTTCAATCCATTCAACCATCCATACATAAAAGGTATCCAACATCATTAAACTCATGCCAACAACATAATCAAATCCATAAACTACAATCACAAGATTGTATCAATGAAGAACATACACATCCAGGAACTCCCACTACATAAGTAATGTCAAATATATAAATAGGTTAATGAATATCAAATCTCTCAATAGAAAAAAATGGAAGGTGCAACAATGGAGTATCAAGGAACATCCACAAAGATATGCACATCCTACGTACATGACTTCTACAAGAAATATCTCTCTTAACAAGTCTCCACATCTCTCCAAATTCTCCACACTAACATACACTAACAAAACATAAGTAATCCTCAATTTGAATTCAACATAACATGTTTGGAATCCGCATTATACTCCCTCAATCATTGCAACCTTTGATTTGTCTTGTGTCACTGTTACTATGTCTTCGCATGTCTTCAACATATTGTAACTTACTGCAATCAACACCAAAACATAAGAGAACTTAACTAAAGGTCATATACATCCCAAAATAGCTTCTCCTAAGCTCGTATGTCTTCATTTTTCATATACTATGTTCGCTGACCAAAACTGTACTGTTATACTCTGTAATTTTGCTTTTTGGACTTAGTCATTTTCCAAGCTATAACTCCGAAACTATGTTTGACACCAAGCAACCATCCATACCAAATGTGTTGCCATAAATGAAAACTATAAAGTGTTCCAAAAAATTCCTGAATGAACCACTTTCCAACATATATTGCTCATGTAGTAGGTATTGTTGTAAGATTCTATGCCTATTCAAAGGAATCACACATTTCTGCAATCAAAAGAATATGTAGATATCTGAAAGGTACTGAAGACTTCAGTCTACTATACAAGAAAGGAGGATATTTTGATTTGAAGGTCTACACTGATGCTGATTGGGCTAGAAACATTGATGATAGGAAAAGTACAAGTGGAGGAGCTTTCTTTTTAGGAGAAAGATTAGTGACATGGTTGAGTAAGAAATAGAGTTGTATATCACAGTCTACTGTCGAGGTTGAATATGTTTCTGCAACTATGAATTGTGCAAACATTGTATGGATCAAACAACTACTTGAAGGTATGAAAGAGGAGATTACTGATCCAGTTACTATTTTCTTTGATAATACTAGTGCTATCAATATATCAAAGAATCTGGTGATGCATTCTAAGACCAAGCACATTTCTATCAAGTATCATTACTTGAGAGAAAAAGTTCAAGACAAGCATGTGATATTGGAGTATGTGAATTCAAAGGAGAGGTTAGCAAATATATTCACCAAGCTACTACCGAAGGATTCTTTTGAGTATCTCAGGAGAAAATTAGGGGTCCTACCCCTCTCCAACATTCACTAGATCAAGATGCATGTTGCATCAATTATAAAATTCATTAGAATATCTATTTTTGAGTTGATTCTAGTGTTCACACTTTAGGTGATGCCTAAAGCTGTAAAAAATAATTATGTGTAAAATGAGTTATCAGTACATGCTAGGTATGATCCACTGCCTGAACAAGTTTTTAGGAGTATGTATCTTTGGTATTATTGTCAAACAGGGAGAATAAGTGATTGATGATTAAAGAGATAATAAGTGTTAGAGGGAGACTGATTGATGTTTACAAGAGAAAAGATAGAATGTGAAATGGACACACAAAGGGAGAACAAGTACAAGAACAAGCAGCTCAAAGGGAGCAAAGATAGAACATGGATAACATATTATGCCATCATCAATTGACAGTGTTTCCATTAATGCCAAAGAGGGAGATTTTTACTTAATTGATGATGATGACCGAGATCAGAGGTATACACGATTGTAGAAAGGATTAGATCAGTTGTTATTTTTTCATTGATGTCAAACAATTGATTTATAGTTCATATTAAGTTGTCATATCCTTCAAAGTATGATTTAATTGGGCAGCTAATATAGATCAGATAATGATAAGATCATATTGGTATAGTTGTTTTCTACTTTATATTTGATATTATCCAGTCGGTAAAGCAGATTGGTCAAGTTGGTAAAGGAAAAAGTTATGCTACCAAGAAGGATGAAGTTTGTCGGTAAAGGGAAGTATATGTCAGTATGAGACATGTCGGTAAGAGACATCGAGAGCAAGAAAGACACCGAGTACATGAAAGTTGGTTACCAAGAAAGGAACAAGGACTAGATCAACATTTAATGAAGAGTCAAAGTGATTTAGAAGATCCCAAGCATAAAGAAGAGTTATTTATAGAGACCCATGATCAGGAAAATTTAAGGTGATGATATATTGTAAAGATTAAGTGGCAAAAGTGATGGTACCACTTCCAATAAAAGTTCAATTTTTGAGGTGATGCTAACATGGTTCACCGAGTATCAAATTCATTTAATCAGTTCAAAATTTTGATCTAACGACTGAGAGTAATTGAAGGAAAACCTGATCAAGGAGATTAAGAGGCAAAAACATAGTCTATATAAAGGATGAAATTGAATGATAGAGAGGTTGGCAAGTTGAAGTGTGGATGTGCTACCGAGTGAAGAAGTGGAGGAAAGAAAAGGTGAAATCTGAGTCTAGAGCAAAGACAGATGAACTACTGATGCCAATAGTCAAAGAGCATACAAGGGATCTGATTAAGAAAGAGGTAGTTGTAGTATTACAGATCAAGCTCTATATTGTTTCTTATTAACATTTGTAGCAGAGAAATCTTTTAACCGATTGGAATTAACAATATTTTTGTAAAATCCTTGTGAAATTTGACATTCTAAAAGAGTGTTCAAAGCCCTTTAACTAGGTCACTCCTAACAGGGTGAAGATCTTAGTAGATCTAAGGTAAATCCCCTAATAGGGTCACATTTGACAATGTGCATTATAATATTTAACAGGATTGGCTTATAATCAAGCATACTTCAGAAGAGTATTTTCATTTGTGGGTAAAAATTCCTACGAAGGTTTTTCCCAAATTGGGTTTCCTCATTAAATACTAGTGTTATATTTTTTGAATGTTTATTATTCATTTTTAATTAAGTTGTTGATTGTTTTAGTGAAGTTAGTGGTGATTCGGTTGATGTTGAAGTTTGTTCTACCGAGTTGAATCAGAGTTTAAGTTTTAAGGTTTAAAGATTCATTATTTTCTGATTCACCCCTCCTCTTAGTAAACCAACATTAGGCTCCATATAATAACAATTGTGAAATTAAGGTTGATAGGTATGTGTGCATATGGCCGTGATTTTCTTATATAAAGAAAGATTCACCATAATTTTCTAGGATTTTTATACGATTGAAAAAATCGCTAGTACAAAATAATATTTTTTCTTTCAATTTTTTTTTGCCAAAAATATTAAAATTCCCCTCCCCCAATATAATGTAGGATTTTTTAGGATTAAGCAATACTAAGAGGGGGGTGAATCATTATTGCGACACTTTAATATCAGACTTAACCAATTCAAACTTAACCATGCAATTACTGAAATAAGAAGAATAAAGTAAACAACTTATAACACCATGATTTGTTAACAAGGAAACCCTAGCCAAGAGAAAACCCCCATGGGGATGATACCCAAAAATAATGGACTAAGAGTATAATGTCCCTATTAAGAGACCTAGCCTTGTTAGGAGTTGAATATTACATTTAGTACAAATCCCTTTTAAATGATAGAAACCTTGTTAGGGGTAATACAAGGAGCTCACTGCTCTTACAATACAAAACTACCTTTACAATTATTTATCACAAGGTGGACTGTACAAGCATCTTCTATTCTTAAGTAGTCCCATTTATAGCTTTAAACATCCTCTGTATGATTCTTACATCACAATGCGTTAATCTATTCCACACACACCTTCGCATCTTAAAATATATTCTCACATATACTCAATCTCATAACCTTTCCATTCGGTGATCATATATTGACAAGGGTATGGTAGCACCCAAACCAATCCAAAATAGCACTTCCAGAATCTGTTAGAATTCATATAATTCAACCACCAAGATCCACTGCATGTAAAATAACCTGTTACAAAAGCAAAGCTTGGAGACAAAACTCAGAATGATCTGAAAGACAAAATATTCATTCAGAGAGGGAATAAATTAAATAAAAAGAGATCGATCCTTATAAAGGAGATCAAACACCAAAAGGTGGAGAAACCTAGGTTGCATGAATAATTAATAAAAGAATTAATTATAACATGCCTAAAGTTTAGCTTAAGTAAACTAGATATAATAATAATTAAAGCAAATGATTTAATTAATAAGAGAATTAACTTATTACTCTAACACCCCCCTTAACATAAACTTAGGGAGAAGCTAAAACCTAGAAAAAACTACTAAAAGCAGGATATTTGGGTCCCAACAACAAGGTTTGATCAGGTACCCAATCACAACCAAATCTCTGTAAAGTGGAGAAATAGAGAAAACCACATGGGAAAAACTCTACTCCAAAAAGAGATGGAAAAAGTATGCATAAAATAAATGGTTCAAGAGAATCTCTCAAAACCATAAGTACAACCAACCTCCCATGAGAGAGGATCAAGAATCCAAATCCCCCCAGAATGATAGAACCCATGTTTCGATGATTAGACCAATGTGGCTCTACTGCGGAAGAAACAAAGGCACTGGATGAAGAGGAAACCCCTGAATGTGAGAGAAAGATGGAAGGCCTAGCTGATTCTCAAAAGAGAATGCATGAGACTCCTATAATGGAATCTCCAATGAAGGTGGGCCAATTGATGTGTTGAATCTATCACCTGAGAGGAGATGCATATCCTTTAATAGTCCTCAACAACTGCAGTAGGTGGTTTGATGCATGGAGCAATAATGTCTAGAAAAGCTGAAGAGGAATCCTGATGAACATATGTAAACTCAACATGAGGTGAAGGTGTAGAAGTTAGAACATTGATCTCACGAACTACACATAAGTTCAAGTGACTCAACTTCACCTCAATAGGCTCTCATGAAATTTGAGAGCTATTCTCTGACAGTGGAGATGGTGGACCAAAATGAGAGGAGTACAAGAGGGAAGAATGATAAACTATCCATGTTGCAACATTATTGCTTGTCTCAGTGTCTCTAATGTGTACTTAAATTGGACTAAACTCAACACTCAACTGTCTTCCATGTCCAACTATGAGTAATCTGATAGATAGAGAGAAGGTTAGAGGACAAAGATGGAACACATAGTACATCATGGAATGCACCATCGTCAATGCTAATAGAACCTTTACCACATGCAATCATAATCATGTTATTCCCCATAAAAATGTGTGGGTTAGGAGAAGCCTCAAAAGACGAGAATAAATCCTGAGAAGATGCCATATGGTGTGAAGCACCTAAATCTAGTAGTCATTTAGAAGATTGTGGAGTAGCGGTTGCACATAATGCATGACCCTTTCCATTGTCCCATCCATCTGGCTAGAATGATGATGAAGAAGAACACCTGTAAGAAGGAGAAGAAGGAATATCAATGTTTCTCTTCTGAAGAAGAGCTTGCAAATCATAAATTTGTTTTGCATATACATCTATCTTTTTCTCATAACAATGAGACTCGTCATCATGATTGAGATTTTTACAGTAAGCACACTGAGGTATTTCTGTCTTTGATTTTCCCCCCTTAGGAGGAGGTGGGCCAAAGGAGTGTTGAGAACTATAATCCTTCCTAGACTCTATGGCCATAGATATATGTTTCTACTTTGGCTTCCCTAAAGATGGGTGAGCTGCCAATGTATGGTTCTGTGATCCTGTGAGAGAATCAAGCTGAGATAACTTTGCCTTCTCATGAGTCAAACAATCATAGAATATATCAAATGTAGGCATGGTAAATTTCGGACCCAAAGAATCCATGGTGGAATGGAAGGTAGAAGAAAATATCTGAAAGGGACCATGAAGCTTAGAAAGAATTAGGTAAATGCACTATGTATCTGTCTTATTCTTCCCACACCCCTGTAAGATAGATCTGATAGATTTGAATTTCATTAAAAAATCTTAAATAGAAGCAAATGTCTCAGGACCTAAACCTATCAATTCTGCCTCAATCTGAAGTGCCCTGAACTCATTAATTATGCCCAAGAGAGTTTGAAACTTCTCCCATACATCAAGAGGGGTATTACACCCATCAAGATGAAAGAGAAAACTATCTAAAACATGTAGAGAAAGCACACCCATGGCCTCATCCATATTATTCATGTGTTTCATGACCTCAAAAGGATGAGTCAAGATTGGATGAATGGTGTCTAAACAAGACCATAACCCTCATGATTGAAGAAGCTGAGTCATACGAGATTTCCATACATGGAAATTATGAGGAGTGAGAAGCTCAACTGAAGTTGAATCTGCCATTGATTGGGAGAGACGGTGCAATAAATGCTTCAAAATGAAAGGGAAAATACTTGAATAATTTCTCCAGAAAAAGAGTCTCAAATATGAAGATAGCTCATCAAAATCTTTCTGACACCTGTTCCTAAGAAACAAATGAATTATGTATGCTCATTTTAAAGGTCTGTAAGCGTTGAAAAGAAGGGATCTCTTTGAGTGGGAAAAAGCCAGCAAAATGGAAAAATCTCAAAATGAAACCCCTGCCAAAACATTTGTCTTGGAAACATCTTTTTGATGCTATCTCGTTTGAAAAAAATGGCCTTTGTTTGCTCAAGTTATGAGCAAAACACCGAAGACTGCTCCAAAACAAGAAGAGAACCAAGAAACCCAAATTGCCATGCAAAAAAAATGGTGGCATGAATTTTGAGGAAGCACGAAAACCAAGGAGGCATGAAATCCAAAGCATTTTTTGCCTCAAAGAGCGTGTCGAGGTTGTGCATGCAAAAAGGAGGGCCCATATTTCAACTGTGTCCAAGTTGGACGTGTCTTATATGAAAATAGGGGGTTTTGGGCCTTTTGAGCTCAACCGTGAGATCGATTTGTGCTCAAAGTGCTCCAGAAAAAATTCCCTTTAAATCCACATAAAAATCGCTGAAAAAACTTGAAACCCTTGGACTCCAAAAACTCAAGCATGGGTTGCAATAGCAAGGCTCTGATACCATGTTAGAATTCATAGAATTCAACCACCAAGATCCATTGCATGAAAAATAACCTGTTACAAAAAGCAAAGCTTGGAGACAAAACTCATAATTATATGAAAGACAAAATATTCATTCAGTGAGGGAATAAATGAAATACAAAGATCTATCAATCCTTATAAAGGAGATTGAACACCAAAAGGTGGAGAAACCTAGGTTGCATGAATAATTAATAAAAGAATTAATTATAACATGCCTAAAGTTTAGCTTAAGTAAACTAGAGATAATAAGTGACTTTAGTAATCAAATTCAATGGTTTAACTAATAAGAGAATTAACTTATTACTCTAACAAAATCCACATTTTACTCCCTTAAACATCGCGACCACTCATCTTCCCTGTTACACTGCTACATTGTCTTCACATAACCACATCAAGCTGTAACTTTCTCTATTCAACTCCAAAATACAAGAGACCTTATCTGAAGGTCTACTACATCCCATAATACATTCCTTTAAGCTCGTAGGACTTAATTTATCATATATTCTACTCGCCAAGGAAAACTGTACAACTGTACCCTGTCAACTACTTCCTGGACTTATTCATTTTTCCAAACAGAATATCTAAAATTGGATTGTACTCCAAGAGACCATGCCAATAAGTAGTGTTTCCATAAATTAAAACATATATGCAATACTCATTAGGCCTCTTTCCAATAGGATTCACTGGGATTTTACACCTTTTCCCTAGGGGGTTTCTTAAAGTTATCTCTGGTGTTGCAGTGTTTACTTTCTGTTATTTCCTTTTTAACAAAGTTGAAATATGTTATTTGGTAAATTTGTTAAGTTATTTAACTTTTTCAAGGGTAGAATGATTCATGCCCCTCTCCTCTCAGTATATTAGGTGTTCAACAATACTATCTTCTGATTTCTACATTTGGTTGGCATGTGTGTGAGCCATTCTTTGTATGTGTACTTTGTGTGTTTTGGCTAGGTGAATATCTCTGTGAGCATGATGGCATGAGTCTGAGGGTACCACATGGCTAGGTGAAATTTCACATCACTAGTGGGGACTGATGTACAAATGGTGGACTACTTCTAGTGAGAGAGTTCCAAGCATGATGTGCTCACTTTATTCTTTTTGCATTTACATTTCAATGATCATGTTGTTTATGAAACTATTCTGAGTAGATTATCTCTATTATATAATTTATTGATTGTATCAAGTGAGTTTGAACTTAAGTGATTGTATCTGGTACTCCTTAGCATGGAGTTGTACTTATTTAGGCCATATGTTGGAGTTGGCACAAGTATTTTTATATATTTACCCTTCTTATACAATTTTGTGCATATGTTTGTTGTTTTTGCGCATATATCTGTTGTTTCTATGAATTTGACCTTTATTCATGTGCATTCATTGTTTGTTCTTGTGAATTGGTATTTGGATTCATTTCTATGCATGTATTGTTGTAGACTGACACATATGTTCCTGTTCTGCCCAATGAATTACCAGTCATGTGCATTTGTTCTATTATAATTTTACACATTTGTAACAAGCTACTCTCGTGGGTCTATATAGAAGAGAACTTTAGATTTGGATTCCTTGTGTTTCTGGGATCATTTTCATGTATTTACATTTTATTTTTTTATTTGGTTTGATATTGTTTAGATCATCTTTCAATCTGGTTATAAAATGAACCTAGTGAATGACTATGTCGAGGTTGGATGTTGTCTCCTCAACTGAAAACCATGGACAATGGTCTGGTCCTATCCCGTGAGGTTCATGGACATAGTATGAGCTCTCACGTGGTGACTTAGAATGTGAATGTTTGTTCTTCTTAATGTATGGGGGTTGTCATGGAACCCTTGGAAGTTCTTTAAGTCTTCCGCTTGTACACGATCATGTGAAGATCATTGTTTGTTTCTTTAAATGCTTATGTAATATTGTTATAGTGATGCACTTATGTTCATGATGTTATATTTGTGTTTCAAAAAAAATTTCAGAGCATATTTAACCCTATGTTCTGAGGGTTGGACCTTGGTGAGGCATTACAAGATAAGTAGTTAATTATTTCATGTAATAATATAAGTGGCCTTCATTAACAAAATTTGTGACATTTTGTTATTGAAGGGAAGTGAATTAAAATTTGGTAAGCACAATTTGGAATGAAAGTTAATTTCATGTGTTGGAACAAGATAAATTAGAAAATTATTGGTTGGTATGAAGTTTTTGAAAGATTTTCGCTCTAGATAAGAATTCCCAACTTGCCTTTGCATTTCTAGTTTGACTCATGCTTTGAGGCTATTGGGAATTCTTTACGCAATTTTTTGATGATAGATGAAGGTTCCTCAAATCTTCTACATTCGACCTATGCCTAGATTCTAATGGATATGGATGCTTTTGTTTCCCTCCCTAAAGAAATAATGATTAAAAATTCAAAAGGCAATTGGGTACAACCTCTGGATTACAAGGGAGTTCCCTTTAGATGTTGAAGATTCTTTCAAATAGGGCACATTGCTATACACTGTGTTAAATAGAGATCAAACAAGATAACCTCTTGGTGATTATATGTTTCTCCCAACCACTACACGATGGAAAAAAAAAGGTGAACAACAAAATATTTTTTCTCAGGTTGTGAATGAAGAGATGACACATCAAACATTTGGGGAAACGAATCATTCATAACTATCTCCATTGAACAATATTAATATTGTCAATTTGGGTAGGGAGAAGAAGTTGAAATATAAGAATGGAGCATTTATGTAGGAGGAAAAGGAGAAAAAAAACCAGTAGGGTCTCGAGACGAGGAGAGAAAACCCCTGATTACAGGCCAACATCTGCTTGGTGCTAGAGATGTAGGTGTCATGATGAAGACTCCTTTGGCTAATTCCATGGAATGGACAAATGTGGTTGTTGGAGTGGAAGATGGATGGAAAAATGTTAAAGTGAAAAAAGGAAAGAAAACAAAAAAATCTTTTGATATGATACTTTGTTCTTACACAAAAGGAGGAAGAAAAGGAAACTATTAGTTATTTACATATTTTCTTATATTGTAATAGGATTTTTGGGCTTGTTAATGGAGTTATTTTGTGTTGCTTTCCCTTTGGGAAGGTAGTTTCCCGTTGTAACCATCTCTAGACTGGGCCAAGCTCTTTCCTAGTTTAATTTTTAATATAAAATAAATACTTTATCGAGCAAAAAAAAAAAGAGAAAGTGTTTGTTTTGAAAGTTTGGAAGAATTTGTAATAAAGGGGAAATAAGTTGAGGAGAAATAAGCGATTATAAGAATTTCTTTTTAGGTATTATTGAATAAGTCTTATAATACGATCTAGTGTGTATAAAGATGACATTATACCTTGACACATTAACTTGAAAACTCCTAAGAAGCTGTTAGTTTTGGATCATATTTATGTCTTTTAAATTTTCTTATATAATCTTAATATATATAATATATATATAAATATATTATGCTGACTTGATAAATAAGACTTGTATTGTTTTTCGTATATACTTGTCTTCAATCAATCAGCAAATGAATATAAATATAGTAGACATAATAGTATAGAGGCATGTCTCTTTAAAGAGACATGACTCTATATTATCATGTCTCTTCACAATATTATTTGCTGTTAGTAATCGATAATGCTAATCAACATTTAGCAACTCAACATTTCATAGAGGCACCTGATATCACAAGGCACCCGATAATACTGCTTGATAATTACTAAGTATCCAATCGTTGATTAATAATACTCAACGTTTGATGATATACACATAACTGATATTAATCAGTGATAGACAATATTACTTGCCATTCAACTCGATAGCGGGGTAATAAAAAGTCCAAATGCTAAACTGCATACTTACACCGCATGATAACCATGCATATGTTAGTTGATACAAATTGATATACCTCCTTACACACATGATCGGTCTCTCAACCAGCCGATCGGTATTTGATAGGATAATAAACATAATGCATAGTGTGAGGTTAATAAGATTTGTAATCGACACCAATGTTAGTACAAGTCAATTTTTAATGTGATGAAATTATTCAATCAATTATAATATATATTATATATGTATATTGATATATATAATAATATCATTATTATATATATATTAATATGCATATATATATAATATAGAATAATATAACAATATTATCAATTCAAATATCTATATAATGAATAATATGATGTTATTCGATCAAATCCATTTTAATAATTAATTTTATTAATAATATGATAATAGATTA
>MU223657.1:140793-158854 GCA_018584345.1 Thuja plicata
TTTATGTGTTATGAATGATTATACTTTCATGCTTGCAGTAGATTAGATAAATGAATGGTCAAGTATATACAAATGCAGAAATGATTTAAAGTTTTAAGAGTTACTGATTCACCCCTCCCCTCTCAGTAACTTGGCTAGTCTTGATTATTTCCAACAATTTTCTACCGAATTAATCAGCAGCTTGAACCAGTCCTCAGCCAGGAACTGAAACAACTTCCCCTCGTCCTTTGCCTCCGTCGAATCCTTTTGGTTCTCTTGGTGGAGTAAATGGAGAGTCCTGGCCGCCGAGTGCATGACCTTCATAGAAAATTCCAATAGTGTTGTGAAGATCGATTTAAGGTCATTGACCTTATCATTCAACATATGCATATCCTCCTTCATCTGTTGCAGCTTCACAATTATCTGTTGCAGCTCGACATTGTGGTCATCCTTCTTGATTTTTGAGGCACCAGCCATGTCCTCCTCTTTCCCCTTAGTGCAGCCCTCATTGTTGTCCATTTTAGTCTTCTTTCTACTAAAGCCAAGCGGCTAAGTAGCAGTGAGAGGAGAGCCCTTCCTATCCTCCCTAGAGTTCTTTTTAATTTGCCTTGTTGGTGACAATTTTTGCCTTTGTTTGGTTGGAATGTGAGACAAGTTCCACAATCATTGATATTTAGTTTGATTAAGATTTTAAGATTGGAGGTTACATGGTTTTAAGTACTACTACTTATAGATGAGATAACCATGCATGGTCATGATTTGGAGT
The DNA here is from genome assembly GCA_018584345.1 of Thuja plicata. NCBI lineage: Eukaryota > Viridiplantae > Streptophyta > Pinopsida > Cupressales > Cupressaceae > Thuja > Thuja plicata. The sequence continues at coordinate 141,539 of MU223657.1, forward strand.
GAGCACCACAATAGTGACTCACGATGGTCAATTGTAGTTTGATCATCTTTGATTGGAGTGAGCACCAAAAGGGTGACTCATAATGGTTACCTATAGGTTGGTCATCCTTGATTACAGAGTGACTCACAATGATCAATTGTAAGTTGATCATCCTTGATGATCACATGTAGGTTGATTGTAGATAGATGACTAGGGAGAAAGCTTGACTGAGGAAAGTGTCGTGTTACATATTTAGGAGATTTTCTTCAAAATATTCATTATAAAAGAAAAAAAAAAAAAGATGAAATAAAACAAGTTTTTTCCATTATATCCTTCCTTTATGTTTGATTGTTGATGCTCTTGAAGCATTCTTCAAGATACGTGCTCTCTTTAATGAATTAGATGAATCTAACTCCCTCACATGCCCCCTTTAATGAATTAGAGGCATCTTTCTTCCTTAAGAATCATATGCTCTTAATTTCCACTTTTGCTATAGATATTTGACTTTTTGCTAATTTATGTTGATATATAAACTCATTGTAAAGAGTGAGGTTTGGAGCTTTATTGTTAGCGTTGGCGACTTTTTTTGCATCAATTCTTCGTATTTTGATGTTGCTACAACTATTATGTATTGCTTGGTATAGTTGTTTCTAAATTGTTTTGGGTATTTTGCTTGATATAACTATTTATACAACTGTTCTTGTATATCATTTTATATTCCATTTTTTTTAAAAAAGATACATTTTACTTTTCAGTATGAAAAAACAATAAGACAACAACACTATGTATGACAAGAATAAGATAGTTATTTATCATCCACCCTAAAACAAATTTGAAAAATTGATGGAATCACTTTATTGGAGATTTAAAAATGGTATAGTTCCCTTCCATGGTCCTTTTTAGCTAAAAAGCACGGCAGGGGATATACTTAGTTACGTGAGAGCAAAGACAATCAAATCTTTTTGACAAGAAAATAAAGTTGAGTTTTGCGGGCCCACCTGGCGTACAAGATGTGCTGCTAGGGGCCCACCACCACTCTTCTCAAAATGCTTTTGCCGGGAATTAACGGCCGGCCGTTACGGATTTTACGTCAGAAACCTCTTTTGGGCGTTGATGACTAAAACGTAAAACATAATAAGGAAGTTGAAAAAAAAAACTAAGTGTCCCCCTTGGTAAGAAATACGTTTTAGTCTGCTGCATAGACGTTTCCTTGATACTTTTTCTGACTGCTTCGATTGCTCTTTATTCCAACTAACTGACAGAAGGTTACGGTAAAGCAACTAACTCTGCCAAACTGTTCTTTCCATGGTCAACGGTAGAAATCAAAAGAATCACGTTTCCCTCTCGTGATTTGAAGAGTGCCAATGACATTTCCCCACTCTAAAGGGGGTTTAGGCAGCCCCACATATAATATATGTGATTTCTTCACTAGAGAGGGACTAATAATAAGCTTAAGTTTGTTTGGGAAATCATGGTGCACATTAGAAAGGTACCAAGTATATTTTGATGGCGCCCTTTTTTTTAAATATTGGGTGGGAGCTTTATTGAAAGGAGGCCCTCCTTATCAATCATATATGGGAATAATCATATGACTAGTGGGAGTTATGGGTGGAGGGTAAGATTTTAATAACGTTCGTGATCTGAAGCAGTGTATGGGACACCTTAAATAACATACACTTCAAAATAGATTGCTAGAGCCTTAACCAATTTGTGACTTCTTCTTTAAATCTACTTTTCGACAGTACTAATTTGTAACTTCCTCCTTAAATTTGCTCTTCGACAATACCAATTTGTAACTTCCTCCTTAAATCTGCTCTTTGGCAGTGATTTTTGATCACTAGGTTTGTTGTTATGTCTAGTTGTGTTTCTTTAAATAACGTACTTAAATTGTCTGCTTCTAAAATATCTACATATCTAGAAGGGATGTCCTTGTATGTTGGGCACTCAATGATAAAATGTCAATTTGCCTCTAGTACTCCCATGTTGCAAAATAGACATATTCTCTCTTCTTATTCTTCCTTAGGTATCATCTATATGCATGTTTCACACGTCAAGTGGTGAGAACTAGTCCTACACTGAGTTATAAGCATTTTCACTTTTCATCTAACATTTGCTCCTACATACATTTTTGCCTCATGGTCTCTCGTGAGGTTAAATTCTTTGATATAGTAGGCATTTTTGTACATAACTTCGATAATATGTGGATCTAGATGGAAAGCATGCTAATGTGTGGATCTTTTGTACATTAGTAAGGTAGCAAGGACATTCTGATGCCTCCATTTTTAAAATCTTGGATGGGAGCCTTGTTAAAAGGAGGTCCTCCTAATCATAGATGAGAATAAATTTGTGGCTAATGAGAGTTACAGATGGATTATCTAGGGATTTGTTTAAAACTTCTAGTGTAGTCAATATGTGGATCTAGATGGATAACATGGTAATGTGTGGACCTTGTCGATTACTAAATATTGGTATGGTATTCTATTCTATATAGTGATGCATATGTTCTAATACGCTTTCATTCCTTGCTCATCCAACCCCCAATTACTAACTTTAAAGAAACCAAAAAAATGATAATTAAAAAATCTATTAATATATTTTGCATGTACTAATAGTTACCCATTTGTACCTCCAATAGTTTAAATTTGTAGACTTTAATTGGAGGAGTTACACAACTTTATTGGTACCCATAGTGCAAGACTATTAAGGCATTTGTGTATAAGTATTCGCAAAAATAATTATTAGAGGTAAATGTATCAAGGTTGTTTTTGGAATATGTATTGGATTAGTTGTGCTAATTTTTGAGGTGTTTGTAGTTCAAGGTTATTTGGGCATCTTTAAGTAGGTATCAAATAGCACTTGTAAATGACCACTTTTTGTCCCTTGTGTATCTAATGAATTCAACAATGTTCAACTTAACTACCCATAACAATAGTTATGAGTAGTTAAGTTGCATATGAAGGCATTAAAATGGAACCGTCAAAATCCGATGCATTGTTTAGAAGCTTAGGGTGCACGAAGTTACCTATAACAGGTATTGGTACCCTTCCCCTAGTGAGAGTTATTATTGATGGAATGTCTAAGGATTTCTTTAAAGCTCTTATCTTGGTTAATATATTGATAGAATGGTAATATGTGGATATAGATGGATAGGATGGCAACGTGCAGATCTTTTTGGTTATCAAAAGTTGGTGTACATATTTTATTTTATATAGTGATGCACAGGGTTAGTTGCCCTTTTATTGTGGTGCTATTTTCTTTTTGTTGAGTTCAGTAAGTATTTCTCTTTTCTTGACAACTATTTACAAAATAAATAAGAAATTACCAACTCACAAATTCAAAGCATATAGTTTGCACTTCCCTCTCCTTTTTAAACATCACATAATCTTCATTCTATTTCTATGCTTTGTGATTCTAAAATTTACCTATAATTAGATCCTCACCTTCCTTTGTATACTCTACTTTGACCTATTTAATACACGATCTCTAAATGGTGTGTGTGTGTGTGTGTGTAACACACATACATGTATATAGATTGATGTATGTATGTATGTATGTATACATGTGTATATATAACATATATTAGCATACACACATACATACATATATACCCATATGTACATATACATACATACATATACACATATGTACATATGTGTATGTATGTACACCCAAATCGTCTATGCTCAATTATTGGTTTCAATAATGTCTAAAAACATATTAATCTTTATATACTTATAATAAATTGTTTGAATCTTAAAACTATATGTCAAATTTATAATGCTTAAAAAGAGAAACACTAATATTTATATATTTGGTGAGAGTTGCAAATATTAGATGAGACTAAAATGGTGCTTAAGGTGATTTTGGTAGAATGGATATCCCACAATTCTTAGCTCTTAATTAAAAAAGTTCAGCCTAAGACTCATATTTTCATATCAAATTACTAAAATACATCGATAAAAATAAAAATAATAAAAACCATTTTTACATCAATGACAAAAGAGAAACTAATTTAATTTATTATAGGAAACTCCTCTTATGAATCTACCCAAAGAAATATTTTGTTTATTTACCCTAACTTCACCACCACACCCACCCAATGAATTTAAAAAAGGGTTCATAAACAAATTGAAATCAATAAAATCAATAAAGACTTTGAAAAGTAGTGTTCCGCATGTTATGTTTGTAATAAAGCGAAGACATAAAATCGAAGTGATAGCAAACTTGAAATTTGTGCACGTAGTTTGTTTCTTCTATTCTTTTCTATTCTATGCCAACTCGTGTGGTGGTGTAAAACAAACAAATCATATTTGACATTGATCTTGTTTGAGTTGATTGAGGGACATTTGACTTCACAAAGCCTAAGCAAATCTACACAATCTATTATCTATTGCTAGGATGAAACTTCCAAGACTATACAAATATGCTTTGTATTTGACTATATTTCCATTTCCATGTGTTACCCAACTTTAATGTCAACACATCCCCACTTACACTCACCACCATTAACGGAGCAAATGGTGGGCATGGTGGATTTTTATATTTTCTTCTTGTGAAATGTACATAAGGGTGAAAAGAATAGATTATCTACATGAAAAGCAATAAAGCATGAGTCAAAATATTTGAAAATTTCTTGTCATCATATGTATAAAAGAGGAGTATGAGGGGACATAAAGATGAGTAGGAGGAGACATAAAGATGATGAGTAGAAGGAGAAGGGAGGGCCAGCTAACATCATAACAAAACAAGGCAGTTTGACAAGACTAACCATGCCATTTCAAACATGTTAGGTCTAGAATGCATCATCCATTTCTCTTTAACCAATGCTGACAACCTTCTACAACTAGAAAATTATATCTTTGAGCACTTCCCAATTCTTTTTGACATACTATTTCTTAAAGTATGTACTTATTGTACTAATATCAAATTCCTAAAAAATGATGAGCTTTTTTAACTTCCATTCACTAAGTGCCTTTAGGTAGAAAAGCTTGACTAGCCATTCAAAGTAGGCCCTTAAGAAAGTGTAGTTAGTAAAAGACAAGAGTCAACGTACTTGAAGTTTTAGATTATAGAATGGTAGAGTAAAAATAAAAGAAAAGAAAACAATTTTATTATTAGAAACCACACTTAACATTCAATGGAAACAATGAATATATAGTATATAAATTGTTTTCATTATTGTTTTTTTAATGGAGTGGAGTTTGATTCGATGAGGAAAAGTTTTTTTTTTTGGAAGATAGAAGGTTAGGAGGTCTAGTCTCCACCCAATCCATGTGGTACCAAAGTGTGTCGCACCAATGTCCTGATAGATTATAGAGCGATTACCTAATTCTACAGTCTAAAGATATATTTTATTCTTTTATACAAAATAATATGATATAACTATTTTTAAACATTTTTTAAAATATATAAGTTATGTAATTTCTAGATAAAACTGTAAAAGTTATGTTTTATTTATAAGAATGGGTTTTGAATTGTATAATTTTATAAATTAAAAAAAATCATAAATATATTTATTTAATTAGAAATTTATATTTTCAATAACAGTTATAATGACAATAAGTATGAAATATAAATTTAATATTTGTTATTTAAATAATAGTAAAGAAATAAAATAACATAAACATTAAGTTAATAAAGTTATAAATACGTAGTAATAGATAGTTGAATTAAGAAATGAGGTGGGTCTTGTTCCTAAGAAAGGAGTAAATTGGAGGGTCTCTGTAGATTATAGGGAATTAAATATTGCAACTAAAAAGGACCATTTTCCCCTTCCCTTTATAGATCAAGTCTTAGACTCTTTAACAAGGAAGTGATATTTCTCATTCTTGGATGGTTTTAGTGGATACAACCATATTAGAATTGTACCAAAAGATCAGGAAAATATATCCTTTACTTTTCCTTGGGGAACTTACGCCTATTTTGTTCTCCCTTTTGTTATGTGCAATGCTTCAGCCACTTTCCAAAGGGCAATCATTAGTATATTTTCTGATATTTCACATGACTACATGGAAATTTAGATGTGTGACTTTACTACATATGGAAGTACCTTTGAGGAAGCATTGAGTAGTTTAGGAAAGGTACTACAGAGGTGTGAAGATCACAATTTGTCTTTGAATAGTGAAAAGTGTTTCATGATGAGCAGGAAGGGGTAGTGTTGGGCCACTATATTTCTCAAGATGGTATTCAATTTGATCTAGTAAAAATTGAGGTGATTCTCAATATTCCTATCCCTACTAAACAAAAGGATGTAAGGAGCTTCTTGGGACATGTGGGCTATTATAGGAGGTTTATTAATGATTTTAACAAAATGGGGGGACCATTATATACTATATTAACCAAAGATGCATATTTGAATGGACATCAGCATGTGAAGAGGATTTTCTTCAGCTTAAGAAAATTCTTACTCAAGCCCCTTTCCTTTGAGGACCCAACTGGTCAATACCTTTTCATATTCACACGGATGCATCAAACCATGTCATTGGAGTAGTTTTGGGCGAAAAAGAAGGTACTGTGGAAAATGTCATTTATTTCATTAGCAAAAATTTGCAAGGACCAGAGCTAAATTACACTATCACAGAGAAGGAAGTGTTAGCAGTTATTTATGCACTTAACTAATTTAGACACTACATCATTGGTTATCAAATTTTTGTTCATACAAATCATGCAGTCATTAAGTACCTTATGAACAAATCATGCAGTCATTAAGTACCTTATGAAAAAACCTGCAATAAAAGGTAGATGGGCAAGATTGTCACTTTTGATGCGACAATTTGACATTGCCATTATTGATAATCTAGGTAAAGCCAATGTGGTGGAAGATTTTTTATCTAGACTCAAACTAGGGTGATTACGAAATTATTGATGATTATTTTCCAGATGAACATTTATTTTCCATTTGCATTCATACACCTTGGTATGAAGATATAGCTAATTATTAACTTGCTAACATGATCCCTACACATTTCTCACCAAAGGAGAGAAGGTTGCTTGTTGAAAAGAGCTTCAACTTTTTTTGGATAGTTGATTGTTTTTCTACACAAGGCTTGACCAAGTCTTGAGAAGATGTATAAGAGAAGATGAAACTTATGACATTATGTATGCATGTCATGATGATCCATGTGGAGGTCATTTTGTAGTCAAAAGGCCAACCATGAAGATCTTGAATACAGGTTACTATTGGCCTACTCTACATAAGGATGCAACAAGCTATACTCAAAAGTGTGACAGGTGCCAAAGGATGGGTAGACCTACTAAATCAGATGAGATGTCATTGTACCCTCAAGTGATTGTTACACCATTTGAAAAATGGGGACTGGACTTTATTGGACCTATCTATCCTCCCTCAAATGGAAAATCATACATATTGGTGTGTACTGAATATGTAACTAAATGGGTTGAAGTCAAACCAATGAAACATGTCTGGGATAACAAAGTTGACAAGTTCCTTTATGAGGAAATCTTTAAACGCTACGGTGTTCCAAGGGAGATTGTGACTAATCATGGTGCATAATTCACTTCCAATTTGATCAAAACATAATACATAGGAAATCCAACCCTTATCATCCATAGGAAAATGGATAAGATGAGATTGCAAAGAGAAAAATTGAGTCAATTTTAACAAAGACAGTAGCAGTGCATAGAAAATATTGGGAAAATAGGTTGCTTGAAGTAGTATGGGCCTATAGGACAACATGGAAAATAACTATAGGTTTTACACCTGTTGAGATGTTATACGAAAAACAACCATGATGATTGTTGAATTTGAACACAAAACACTTAGAACAACACTGGAATTTAATATGGATCTCTCCATAGCACAAAAATAAAGGATCCTATAGCTAAACGTCTTGGATTAACTCAGAAAATCAGCACTGCAACAAATAGAAATGGTATAGAATCAACGTATTAAATGACATGATAGATACATTAAAGATAAGAAATTTTAGCCTGGTGATTTGGCTCTTTTGTATGATTTAAGGTACAAGGACAACGTTGGGAAATTTCAAACCCATTGGTTGGGTCCATATGAAATTACAGAGGTCTTTCAGAATGGTGTTGCACAACTTTCCACCATTGATTGTGTCAAATTCAAACTGCTAGTCAACAATCATAGGTTAAGGTTATATCATAATTTAGCTATAACATAAGACTTCCTTTAGTAGTTCATAGTTCAGCAAAGGTTTGAAGTTTATTCAACAAAAGTAGGAAGACTTAATATCCTACCTTCTTCTTAGTTCTCTATTTGTGTCTGGCCATAATAAATACTCCCACATCCTGTGGGTGTACTTTAATTTACAAATAAATATCTCACCTCCATATCGCTCTACTTGTCTTCCACCTCATCCATCTTTCACTTCACTTCATCATATCACCGTACTTATTGTCTAGCATGATGCTTAATTATATTAACTACTTTGCACGATGGAATACTTATTGTATTTATGAATGCAATCTGGTACGTGCAAGCTGCACTTCTATATTCATTAAATATTAGATGCATTTAGTTTCCATAATTTAATTAATATAAATAAGTTACATAGTAAATATTGTCATTCCTATACTCGCCACTCTCCATGTGTGGACACATATCTTTATTTAGGTTGGGGGCGGGGAAAGTATGTGTTTTTGTCATGTTCATGTCAAACTCAAGCTATTTCCTATTGATATAATATCATGTCATGATTTATAACTGAATCTAATTTGAATTTTGATTAGAAGTGGCGTGATAGTCCAATCATATGAAATCTTCGGTTCTTGTGTTCTTATGTATTGTTCATTATATCTCTTATTGTCGCCATTTATTTTACCTAAATTGTCTTTGTTTTATGATTATTGCATGTATATAAGTCTAAATTTGGAAAGGCATAGGTGTTTGTTGACAAGTCTAGAGGTCACAGGAAGTATAAGTTACAGAAGGGTTAATTGATGCAATATTTTTGCAGTTTCAAAAAATTTCAAGGCCATTTCGAGGAGTTTTGGAGAATTTTTTGTAGAACTCCAAGTGTGAAATATCAATACCATCATATGAGGTCCACTGATTCATCATGAACCTATGGTTCATGATGCTCTTCTTCAGGACCAAGTTTGCAAACTAGAACTCTACAACTATGGTTGGTTGGACTATTTTCTTAGGTTGAATGGATTCAATGAGGGGATTTCCATGGATTTTACTCAGACATTTTATAATAGAGAGGCTAAAGTGAAGGGTTTAAAATTCATTACAATAGAGGAGTGCATTGTAGAAGTAATAGGGTTACCATCAGTTGGGGAAATATTTCCTGAAACTAAGGATGCAAGGAGTGCTCAAGTTGAGTACACCCATCTTGGGGATCCCCCTCTTGTTGCAAATAAACAAGGAACCAAGAGGCTTTCTCTACTTCCTACATGGATGCAGGTGGTGGCCTACATTGTGAAATATTTAACTTGTGAAGGGAAGAAATATTTAACTTGTGAATATATGGGAGAATAATGAATAATGAAATATTTAACAAGATTTAACAAGAGAATAATGGTACATACATTGTGAAATATTTAACTTGTGAATATATGGGAGAATAATGAATGTGCCAAATATTCAATATAATTTGCTCTCTATCAGTGCAGAAAAAACCCAAAAAGATAGGCCCCATTTTGTGTCCCGTCATTGTCTTATCAAGTTATTAGTTGAAAGGTCTTTGAAAGAAGTTTCTCAAATGTCTTGGGAAGAATTTGTTGGGGTTAGAAGCTTCAGAATTGAAGATGTGGGACCTAGGATTCAACCACTGACCCATTGGGTTAACAAACTAAAAGGGGTTGTAAAAATAAATAAGGAAGCCTCATCATCTAGCATATCCTCTATTTTAAAGATTCCTCCAGCCAAAACAAACTTGCTTAAACCCTCACCCATTAATACAAAGAATGATCCATCAATGAACCCTAATTGATACTTCATCTCGAAACTCAGTGAGAACTAGGGATGCCACTAAAAAAAAGGAAAATAAAATGAAGTTGAGGGTAGGGAAGAGATAATTGAGAATCAGGAAACTAAATAATTCACCCCTTGTTCTAAAAGGAGAAGGCTGGAGGAAAATAATTCTCATGTAGCCACTGCATCGACAGAAAAATCCCCTAAGAAACCAAACAAAGTTAAATATCCTAAAGCCATTGAAGAAAAATTGCAAAGAAGAAGACACCGACTTAGAGGAAATCCTAGAAAGGTAGTACAATTAGGAGAACCTAGTGCTAGTATCCATATTGAGTCATCTGAGTTTGTGCATACCAATTCTAAGGAAGAAACTCACACTTTTAGCTATCTGGGGGGAATTCACCACCGTCCATACCTGTTGAATGTGATATACAAACTTGTAGAGGAGGGTGAGTAGCAAGAGGAATAAGTATGAGATAAATTTCCTCATGAATAATAGAATTTATTTATGGAGGAGGAAAAGCCACATGAAAACTAGTGTTTGCAAGGTCTTTATGAACTTATTACTGTTGTAGAGAAGTTGGGAGAAAAAATACCAAGCACAAGTAGGGAAAATAAAAGAAAAAGGATATCAGCACACAATCCTCCTTCTTCCCTCACATGTCATGTTGTAGCTTTAAATTTTTACAAAGATATGTTGTATAAGCAGAGAAAATGGGAGTTAGAGAAAGCAAGGATGCAAAAAATCATTGATAGACAGATAAAAGAGATTGATGTGTTGAAGAATAAGGTTGACACAATAGTAACTATGGTGCCTCAATTGATGGAGTATAGAGCACCGCCTTGATTTTATTGTCTGTATTTGAAGGAAGAACATATTTTATTTAAAATGATGAGGATTGTTAGAGATTTGAGTCCTTCCTTAGAGGCGCCTCAAAATTTTTACCAAGTGTATCAATCTTCTCCTACAACTATCAAAAACTTTCTTTGTGAATTTTATCGTCACAACTATGTTGTTCCATAGGATATTGAGTGGAATCCCTTGCTCTACAATGGGGACATACATTTAAGGGCTCTCAAGTCTTGGATTCATAATGAAATTAGTTAGGGTGAGAAGTATAAAGCATACAAAGAGCAAGAAATTAACATCTCATTGTCATGAAGGGTTGAGGCCCAGAATCCTAGGACCATGTATTATGATTGGCAAAAGCCTCTATCAAATATAGGTTATAGAAGGAGAATTATACCTTTAAGAGAAGAGGCATTCCAGGAATATGAACAAATGATAAGGGTTGAAGGAAAAATGGTAATTGGACATCTAGTACAATGGTGGAACTACTTGACTAATGAGATAAAATGAGTTAAGCCTCATTCATTGCCAAATTATCATGCAGTTGTTCAAAGGTCACACAAGTATATACAATTTGGGAGAAAAAAACAAAATTATTGGTTTCCCCTTATTTTTAAACCACCCATACTTCTATGACCACTGATGAGTTACAGAGAAAATGGAGATGCCTGCAATAAAAGAGAAGAGAGACATAGATGGACAAGACTAGAGAACATGAAATGATTTTATTGGAACCTAGAATTAGGAGGAGCAGGACAGGGTACTATTGTTGATTTCAGAATTCATACCTGGATCAAGAAATTTCTTATTGTTGGAGGACCAACAAGAAGCTAGGTTAGGGGGAAACGCTGAGCCAAAATAATGAGTCCATGTTATCAATTTTTATAATGTTTTCTCTATTTTTGTCGTAGGTTTGGGTCATTGTCAGAGTCATGGGACTTGGTTAATAGGTGTCTTTTGTATTTTTTTGTGAATTATTATCATGGACATGAACTTATTTCTGAATACCTTTTTTGATGATGAAAGCTTGTGTATGGCTATAACTATGCAATCTATCTATATTAATCTTAATTATGGTTTGATTAACATTATTCTAAAAATAAATGAATATATAAATTGCATGTGTTTGTGAATACTAATATCATGATGCAGGAGAAATTAATGAAATAGTACAGTGAATTTGATGCTCAAGAAGGATCATGTCATGAAGACCAAGTCAAGACAGTTGAGAAAGGAACACCATTGAAGCAGTCAATAGTGAATTGACTAAAACTCATATGGAGTAGGTTATGTGGATTTAATGGTCATTCCTAATATGGAATAAATCTAGGAAAGGAGTAGATAAGCTATATTTTCTCTCTGTATAACCGAACAATTAGTTGTTCCTTATTTTTCGGATAGCTTTCTTTCTTTCTTTCTTTCTTTCTTTCTTTCTTTCTCTGTAATAACTTGTGTCCACCAATTCCTTTGGGCGTGGACTAGTTATTTTTTAGTTAGTTAGTATTCTTATGTTCTAAATAAACTTTTGAAACCTCCACGGAGGTTAGATATAAGGAGAAGTCTAAATAATGTAGAATTTCAAATTTCAGTTTAAGAACAATTTTAGTTTAGTTTCAATCTTATGATATGTAACAACACTTTTGGAATGAATAAAATGATGATGTTATGAGTTTATAGAGTTTAGTTGAGCTTTGTATATACTCATCCAAGGGGTCCCACTTGGTGATTAATCCCTTTCATTTAATATTTAATTTCCTTTTATTTGTAGTTGTTGTTCTAGAGTTTGACTATTCCTACATCCACTAGAGATAGTTTTGTTTGCAAGTGTGCAGTATATGACTATGCTTATGTTGTCATTAATGGAAATACACTCCTATGGAAAGGTTGCTTGGTATGAAGATGTATTTTGGATGATCAGCTAAGGGAAAAATGCCCAATTATAGAGACATTTCACTGTAGACAATTGAATAGTTTTGGTTAGCGAGCACAGTATACTCATCAAGATGGCATGCGAGCTTAGGTACATGATATATGGGATGTACTACAGATTTTTTTATGGTCTCTATTATTTTTTCTATGTCTGGTGAAATTTAAAAGTTGGTGAAGTCATGCGAGTATGGTGTACAATGTTAACAAGGCATGTGAGTGGATGCGACATTTGCGGACACAACTTTAGTTATTTTGTTGATCTAATTTTCAGTTTATGATAGGTAATCACCTATCTTGGTGGATGAATGGTCGCATGTTGTTTATCTTATTATGGGTCAAGTATGGATACATATTTTGTGAAGAATTAGTGATCCGACTAAAAAATAAAGTTGATTGGGTATATATATGTGAACCTTTTGGGATGCGAAGAGTATGGATGTGAAGTATGGATGGATAATGGCAGAATACGTGGAGATTTTGTTATTATTGTTGCGAGCTTCACCTAGAATTTATTTGTCGTAGCAGATTCTACTACAATTCATTTTTTCTATTGTAAAACTTCTCTTTGTAATCTGGATAGTGAGTCCTTGTAAAGCATTGAGCTCCATTGTATCACCCCTAACAGGGCTTATCCTTTAACATGAATTTGTACTAAAAGTAATATTCAGCTCCTAACAGGGCTAGGTCTCCTAACAGGGACATTATACTCTTAGTGCATTATTTGTGGGTACCATCCCCACCGGGATTTTACCTTGGCTAGGGTTTCCTCAACAACAAATCATGGTGTTATGAGTTATTTTCTTTGTGTGTATGTTCTTATTATTTCAGTTATTGCACGGTTAAGTTTTAAATGGTTGAGATTAAGTAGAACTGCTACAACACTGATTTACCCCCTCCCCCTCTCTTAGTGTTTCTTGATCCTAAAAATTGGTATAAGAGCTCGTGTCCCTTGGAGACAAAGCCTAATAGCTTGAGGGAGATCTTGATGGATTCAAACAGTTTGGAAGAAAATCTTGAAGCATTACTTGAAGACTTGGATAAGGATAATGTTGATAATGTGGAATTAAAGTTCAAACCAAGAAGAGATAAAGATTACATCAAGAAGCTTAAATAGTAGCTTGAACTCTGAAGGAACAAAGGGAAAGAACTTGTGGAAAAGATACAGAAGGAACCTGAAAATTATTCATCAGATCTAATTGAATAGCTTAAGAAGGAAAATGAGGCATTGAAACATGAATGTGAAGTTACTACTTTACAGATGTCCAAGGAATCTTAGCAAGAGAAAGATGAAAAGAGAAGACTTGAAGAGACCTTGAAAAATGAAAATGTACAGATGGGAAAATGTAGCTTGAACTTGATGATGTTAGAATCAAGTATCAGGAGTTAGAAAAGTACAACTACATCATTAAAGGAGAACTTGTTGAGGCAAAGAATCATATTGAAAAACTTCATGCGAGCAGTGACGAAATTGATGAAGAGATAGAGAGACAAAAACCTAAAGGTGACAAGACATGACTTGGCTTTAATGAAGCTAAATGTTCCAATTCTCAAGAGGAGAAATTAGAAAATAAAGAAGAGCAAGCACCAAATTAGGATGACGAACCTAAAGAGTAGATCAAAACCTTCAAAGGAAGATGTTTTGAATGCAACAAATTTGGTCATGTGTAGAAGGATTGCAAAGGTAAAAATGTTTCTAAACCTTTTTATCGATACTAATTTAATTGTTGGGCATATGAACATAAAAGAAATGAATGTAGGAAACCACATGAAATATGGAAGAAACAAGATTATGGTAGACGACCTGCTGCAAACAATAACATTACATGTTACAAATGCAATAATTTTGGGCACATTGCAAGGAAGTATAAATTGCAAGTTAATTAGAATAGGTCACAACCTAAGAGACCTCATGTTACTTTTTTTAAGTGCAAAAATGAAGGACACAAAATTTTTTTGCAGGTATCTTGAATCTGTTAACAATAGAAGATCGCGTATAGGTATAAGGAAAAATGTTGGTGATGTTGGAAAGACCTTAATAGACTACATGGATGATATCAACCACCTTTTGTGAAGGAAGGAAGGATAGTAATAAATTATGGAAAGAAAAGAATCATAGTGAATCTAAGTGTCAGGGAGAGTCAGTAGATGCTACTAGATCTTCGCATGATGTTAGCATTACCACATCATCTTAAATGGCCAAGCATGGCCTTAGGGGGATCTTTGAAACTCAACCAGCCCATTATCTAGCCCCTGATTTAATAGAATGAGATGATGCGAGGTTAGCTATAGATAAAAGGATATGTGTAGAAGCTAAATCCATGATCGCAAAATTAGAAAGGTAAAACAGTCTAATCTCTTGTAACTTCATGGTTGACTGGGAATCAAACAAATTTTTGAAATACATTGGTAAATGCATCAAAAGTACATTTTGAGCTATAAGTGGGCATACTTATTCATTTTAGTCACCATTTGAATAGTTTTGGAAGAGAAGAGAGCAATCTTGGTGACAGTTTGAGCAATTCAGTGGTCACGTGATCTGCAAACCCTAGTTTGGTGTAAAAGGTATTTAGATGTGTTTGTGAGCTTGATTCTCAGTTTTAACAGTTTGGAAACATGGATGTACCTTAGATCTTTGATGTAAAGGAGAGGACTGGGTATAAATTAAAGAAACATCCATTTAAATCTATGGAAGATGACCTTGAGGGTGCATTCTCACAAACACCACATGGAGTATTGCACGTAGAAGATATTAGGACATATATTCACTACAAGTTGGAGACCATAGGAGGCATTGAGATACACAGGGAGCTATTAAGCATGATGAATGATGATGGAAGTCTCAAACCTACCTTCACAAAGCTTCAAAACTTAAATATTTTGTAGATGACTGAATTCCATGAGTTTGATGAACCTGAAAGGATAAAGATTGTGCTGAGCAGGATACATGATTGAGGACATTATGATAAATCACATGTTGGTCTTCAAGAAATACTTAATTGAACTAGAAGGTAGTATCCCTAAGGATTTATTTGAAAGATTGGAAGAAAGGAAGAACATAGCCTTAGTGGAGGATGAAAAGATTCATGTTCAGACTATAGAGAATATGTACCCTATTATCTCTATTAAAGAGATAGATAGGCTATTGAAGAAGGTCATGCCCTTGCTAAGAACAAAGAATAGAATCATCAAAATCATGGTAGGGAAGTATGATGAGATAAGCGAAGAAACTCAAAAGTCAATAGACAAGGTATTTCTTGCTGAAGAACTAGAACCACTCAAGCCAACCCCTGTAGCAGAAAATCATAAGGACATGATGATTAGGGAGTCATCAAATTTTGTTGGAGTTGTAAAGGAGCAATGTAAAGAAGATGAAGGAAATGATCAGTTCTTTAGCACTATGCAGCAGACTGACTTCTTCATTGAAGGAGTTGGTATTACATTGGATGCAACCCTACAAGAGAAGGACCCCTTTGAGAAGACCACTCTTGAGGCCTTGAAATTTGCTAAGAAAGTATCAGACTAGATTGAGGAGAAGAACAAGGTAACTGATAAATTTGTAGTAGTAAAGGATAGTACCGAGGGAAAGGAAACTGAGATGAAGGAGGTTAAGGCTGAATTAACTAAGACTATAGAGGAGAATAAGATAGAGGATCATATAAAATTCCTTGGGTAGATTGTTCTTTCACCTCCCAGCAAACCATTGTTGGCAAGTGGAAGTGGGATGAAGCCTATAATGACTAACGTAGATGAAATGGATGAGGATGACCTCGTACAACTTTCATTGATGGCCTTTGCTAAAGAAAAAGAAAGATCATGACATAGGACTGAAAAGAAGGCAAAAGTATTAGGAAGGGCCATTAATATAGTAAATAAACTACTACCCTTACCTTACATATTCCAAGGAAATGATACTGCAAACAACTTGAACAAAGTCTTGGATGACTTTGATACCCATTTCACAACCTTCAAGAAGGTCGCAACAGACAAAGTGGAGAAAGAGTGTATGCATAAGAAGCTGACAGAGGTGTGCAATTCAATCACCTAGGATATAAAAGTTTTGGAGATCACTATAAAGGAGATCAAATCATGTATTAGTCAAGGAAAGAAAGTATATAGACATTATGTTAATCCTTTTAGACATGTAATGAACATTTTGGATATCATACATAAAGATGAAGAGTTGCTAGATAAGTTGGCAAAGGACTGTGAGACATCTGGACACTCTATCACAGATTTTGACAAGGAAATGTCCAAGATTATGGACAAAATTAGTGTACTTAAGGTAGAGAAATAATGAGTGCATAAAATATTCTCTGAGTTGAGGATTCTAATCACTCCTAAAATCTTAATTTTGGAAAAGGAATTAGAAGACTTGGAATTGGCCAAGAAGTCTTATTCTAGACTTGCTCCTATAAATTTTCATGATGCGGAGATATATTCATATAGATTAAGTGGATTGATTCAGGTAACCCAGACATTGAAGAAAATATGGGAGTCAAAATTGCAGACCTTGGAGATAAACTTCCAAGACATCTTATGCATGCTTTGATTGCATGGTTAGAGTTGTAAAATTGTGATCTATATATAGTTACTTCTTCTTGATTACCTTTGTCATTGATGTCAAAGGGGGAGTGATATATATATATATATA
>MU223657.1:159007-217026 GCA_018584345.1 Thuja plicata
ACTTCATCATTTTTCACTAAGTGTTGCCATCAATGTCAAAGGGGGAGATTGTTGGAAAGTGTGCAGTATATGACTATGCTTATGTTGTCATTAATAGAAAAAAACTCCTCTATCAAGTTCCCTTGGTATGAAGATGTATTTTGGATGATCATCTAAGTGAAAAATGCCTAACTACAGAGACATTTCATAGTATACAGTTGAATAGTTTTGGTTGGTCAACATAGTATACTCATCAGGATGGCATGCAAGCTTAGGTACATTATATATGGGATTTAATACATATTCTATTATGGTCTCTAGATTTTTGTCTATGTCTGGTGAGATTTACATGTTGGCGAAGTCATGCGAGTATAGTGTAGAGTGTGAACGGGACATGTGAGTGGACGCGACATTTGGGGATACAAATTTAGTTGTTTTGTTGATCTGATTTTTCATTTATGATATATCCTCACCTATCTTGGTGGATGAATGGTCACATGTTGTTTATCATATTATGGGTCAAGTATAGATACACATTTTGTGAAGAATTAGTGAGCCGACTGAGAAATAAAGTTGATCGGGTATATATATGTGAACTTTTTGGGTTGCGAAGAGTATGGATGTGAAGTATGGATGGATGATGGTAGAATAAGTGGAGATTTTGTGACTATTTTTGTGATCTTCAACTAGAATTGATTTGGCATAGAAGATGGTACTATAATTCATTTTTTTCTATTCTAAAACTTCTCTTTGTAATCTGGATTGTGAGTCCTTGTAGAGCAGTGAGCTCCATTGTATCACCCCTAACATGGCTTATCCTTTAATAGGGATTTTTCCTAAATGTAATACTCAGCTCCTAGCAGGTCTTGGTCTCCTAAAAGGGACATTATACTCTTAGTGAATTATTTGTGGGTACCATCCCTACCGGGGCATTCCCTTGGCCAGGGTTTCCTTGAAAATAGATCATGGTGTTATGAGTTATTTTCTTTGTGTGTATGTTATTATTTTATTTATTGCATGGTTAAGTTTCAAATGGTTGAGATTAACTAGGAGTGCTACAACATTGATTAACCNCCCCCCCCCCCCCCCCCCCCCCCCTCAGTGTTTCTTGACTCTAACAAGTTTCATGTGATTGTTCCTACAGCCAAAAAAGATAGAGTACTTTCCTATTTGTCTGTCCTGAAGATTATTATTGTTACTTGCATGAGTTTAGCTTTAGCAGTAGGTTTTGTTAAAGCACTTGAGTTACTTCACTTTCAAGCATTTCCTTTCCAGTATTGTTTCCTTTGAAGTTGTAGGATAGCATGGCTTTAGCTAGAACTTAGTGCACATACAATGTTATCCCATTTCAAGTACACATTCCTAGGTTGATAAGTAAATGATCCTTCACCATAAGAAAGATAGCTACTTAGCATGGATGTCCAATTCCTAAGTTAAACTTTTATAGCCTAGTTATTGATATATTTGGGAAGTCCAATAGTATGACTCAAATGACATCTAACAATGAATAGCACCTTTTTCATGTTCATTCTAAATAACATCTAAGTTCCTATTATGTTGAACCTCACTATGTGATATTGCTAGCCTATCCTTTTGGGGCTCATTGTCATTTATGGTGGTGAAATTTTAGGTGCAATCATACTTTGTGAGCAACATATTAGTCCTTATTCCTTCTCTCTACATTTAGAGGGAAAGGGTACCATTTCAATCTCCTATCTATCTCAAGGACCCATTTTCCGCCTTTGTTGACTTGTGGATTTTATAATGTGATATCCTTTCTTGTATAGAATTGTTTGTTTACATAAGGATCTTCTCTTTTTCAAGAGATCTACATTATATTTTAAAACATTTTCTTTTCTTGAAAGTGCATGTCTATTATAAATGAACTTATAACTTGGGTGCATAATTTTTTGTCCCTTTCCAAGTATTTTCCTTACCTAGAAATAGGGAAGGTGTGTATACTTGGTCCTCCTTCCTCATTTTTCTCTTCCTTTTCCAAAAGATATAATATACCTTTGCTGACTTGTTTATTTTATACCATGATTTCCTTCCTTGCATGGATTTGTTTTTTTAAAGTGAGGATCTTCTCTTTTTCAGGAGATTTACATCCACTTTTACAATCTTATCATTGCTTGAAAGTGCATGTTTATTATAAAAGATCTATCACTTAGGGTTTATAATGGGTTATATTTTCCTTGCCTTTACCCTTAGGAGGGAAATGTTTCATTTCACAATCTTCTATTCCTTTCTAAGGATTCACTTTCTCTTGGTTATGTGGTAATTGTTTGTCACATGATATCTTTTCTTACACGAAGTTATTTGTTTACGTAAGGATCTTCTATTTTTCAAGAGATTTACATCCTGAGTTACAGCCCTTTCCTTGCTTGGATAGTTAATGTCTAACCTAAACAAATACCCCGACATGGCGGCTTATAATGTGTTATCCTTCATTAAGAATCTCTTTTTTTCACCTAGTAGTAGGGGGATAAAATGGTGCATTCTTATTCTCCTCCCCCTCTTTGTCTAGAATATTTTATCTGTGTTCAATATCTCCTCTTGAAGGTAGATGTCTTGTACCCAAGATATATTCCTTTCAAGGGTCTCTTCCCACTAGCAGAGATCCTTTCACAATTATCTATTCCTCGGCTAACTAGAGTATTTTCTCTTTGCTAGGGACTTTGTTATATATTATTGTTTTAAGGATATCTCCTTGTTGTTGGAAGTAGGTATTCTTGTTCTCTTTTCCTTATGATTCCACCATGGTCCTATGTCTCCATCATAAGGAGGGGGGAATACCTACAACCTCCTTTTATATTATGCATCTTTATTATTCCTTATATTGGCTTCTTTTATTGGTCCTTAGACCAACTACATTTATTAGTCTTTAGACTGACCACTTTTATTGGTCCTTAGTTTGATCACTTTTATCAATCCTTAAACTGATCATTTTCATTGTGTATTGTCCTAAAAGGTTAGTACCCATGATTATATGTTTTATTAGGGCCTATTAGACCCATTTTGGTTATTTTGAGATCCAAATGTCTATTATGCTTGATCCTAGCAATTTGATACCTTTTTTCCCACACCCTCTCACTCTCCCTGACCTTTAGTTCATATTTTGGCCCATTTATCAGGGGACAAGTCACCAATGGAAACATTTCCATGGGTTTTGGGGCCCAAACTTTACTCAGAGCCTGATGTCAGTGTTTTATTGGTATATTTTCTGCTATGGTTGGCCTAGATCAATTTTGAATCCCGAAATGATGAAGTAAGTATAAAAACCACACATCTCTCATCATTTTGAGATAAATGATCAATATAATACACATTTGCAATCAAGCTATCAATATTTTCAAGAAAACAAGAACAATTGGATTCAAGATTTGAAGGCAAGCACCCAAGATCAAGATCTCCAAGTCTCTAATTCTTCAAGATCATTTCAGACAAAGGAAATATTATCCATTTGATGTAATTTTCTCTCCCATGATGGCCAAGTAGAAGAATTCTCAATCGAGAAAGAAGATCCATCCTTCCATCTTTCTTCTCTCTCTTTCTTTGCAAGTGACTATAAGGCATACCTACATTCAAGATCTAGGAGTGGCATTCATATATCTATGCATTTGTGAGGGTGCCCTTGATTCTACATCACATTCCATTGTAAAATATTTTGATTTCAAGTACATTTAATCATCTTCATGGGTATGAGTGATTTCTACATCCGTCCATGAAGGTTTATGATAGTTGAATCTATTATTTACCTTTATATTTACTTTCCTTTATGAAAATTCATTTAATTTCTAAGGTTGATTCCCATTTTTCCTTTAGAAAAACTTTTTACCAATTTTCTGTGTGCAGGAACAAGTTACAGAGTTGTCAAACAAGATCTAGGCAGATCGAAAATGACCAAACAATCTGTGAAAAATTTAGACGAAAACACCAGGGACAAGTCACCATTGCCTTCATGTCCTAGGTACATTTTATCCATTTATATCATGTACCCTATATTTTGAGCTCAAATTTCAACCATAGATTAGATGTGTCTTGTAGTTTTTATTGTTATAAATTTCCACTCACTGTATATCTGTTACAGTCTATTTTTACCAGTCTTTCAGTAGCTTTTCTAATTAATCATTTACATTTTTACATTTCCTCATTCTCAATTAATCAATCACATATTTTAGCGGAGTATCACTATCCTACTTAGTATTTGAGGCTCCTCCTAAACCTAGTGTGGCATCTTCCTTCCAAAATGTGTAATTAATGAAAAGAAGAAGTGATTTTGCCCATCTATACATTGATTCCCTTTTCATTCACACACATTTTTGGCGAGCCTTACTCATAAAATTTACAATTATGATTTGGTGTTTAGATATACGGTATATGCTTTACAATAATACATTTTATCAATTTAGATTACTATTCTATCGATGTTTTACATTAGATGTGTTTTCCCTTAAAAAGATTACTATTTTGCTTAGTTGAATTGCATATATCCTTTTAAATTTAAGTTTGCATTTAGATTTAGATTTATTTTATTTTATTATGCATGAGTGTTATTACTTTGATTCCTACTTATAGCATTTTAGTTAGGAGAATTTGTAGACTTATGAGTTCCTTTGACCTCGTGCCTTGTATTTTTGCTAGGAAACTTGATGAGACCAACATGCATCCTAATGACATCAATCCTATTATGGATAAAAACTCTTGCAATTATTTTCATGATGAATATGAGGCATTAAGATCCCATCCTATGCAAGCTCAAAAACTTTCCCATGACTTTGAAAAATTTGAGCAATGGTTAGGGTAATAAAACTCTAATCTTGAGGTCATATTTGTTGTAGAAGGTTTGAGGAATATAATTCATAATGATGAACATGGTGTTAATATCTTGTGTAGTATCTCTCATCTCATTGATAACAATGTCAATCCTATTAGAAATTGTTCTCAAGAGCTAGGTTTCATTCCATCTACCACTAGCATTGAGACCTCCATGCATATTTCTACCTCTATTCCTAGTGTCTCCACTTATGCTCCACCTATCATAACCACTTCCATTCAGAATCTCAATCCTACACATGTTAGCATTCCTAATCCTACTATTTCCACCATTACTTAAAGTATTCCATGTGTTTCTTTACCTTCATCAGTTCCCACTTACAATAGTGTTCCTTTTTTACACTCTATTGTTCCTTCCATTTCTCATAATGCTTCAAACAAATAAATCATATGTCATACAACTCTTTCTATCGATTCCCTTATTAATAGCTTGGCTCAAACTATGTCCTCCTTGCAATGACAAATTTCTTCCATGACCCAATAAAAGTTCAACATTCCTACCTGTGACATTACTATTCCTTTGTACTTGCATATTATGTGTTCCTTTATTCCACAATACATGGAGATTCCTCATCTTGAGACTTATAATGGTAGAGGTGATCCTTTAACCCATGTCAAAACCTTTCAAACATTGTATATTGATTTCTCTCATGATCATAGATTTATGGCTAAATTGTATACTAGAGCCTTTCAAGATAAAGCCTTGCAATGATATTTTTCTTTGCCTCTTTAATCCACTGACTCCTTTTAAAAGATTGCTAATTATTTTATCTAATAATTTCAAAACAATATTGCTCCTAATATTTATTTAACTCATTTAATGCAATGTAAAAAAGGGATAAAAGAAAAAGTGGTTGATTTCACTAGTAGATTTAAGCATTTGCATGCTCAGATTTCTTATCATGTGCCTGATATTGATGTATAATGTATTTTAATTTCTAGTTTACAAAAAGACATTAGAGATAAGATTCTACTTTTTGAATTTTCTTCTTTCACTCAATTATGTACAGTGCTTCATAATTAGTAGCTTCAAGTGAGTTAATTTGAGAGCACCACTCCAATGCCTCTGGTTGGTAAGAGATGTCACATCCCACAACTTTAACAAGTTTCAAAAACCATATAATTTCATTAAGATCAATAATTCATCAAACAATTTTGATAATCAAGTTGTGGTAACATCCAAAGGTGTGGCTCCTTTGTCATCTATTTTAGACCTTCACGTAATTTTACTCAGCATTTTGAATCTTTGCATAATGTGATGTTGAAGTTGATTAATGATAAAGGGTTAACTCTTCCTCCTATTAAATTTATTGATCCATCCAAACCTTTTCCCAAGTCTTTTGATCACAAATCCTTTTTCCAATATCATCATCAACCTAGTCATGATATTGAAAAGTATTTCTATTTGAAATTTGTCATTCAAGATCTCATTAATTCTAACATTATATACATTGAGGGTGTCAATGATCAAGGAAACAAATCTATATCACCTCCCAACAAAAACTTGCAAATCTATACCAATCCTTTTCTATCTCATTCACCCAATAATGTTGAGTCTACCTAGTCTTTTCCTTCTTTTTCCACTCATGTTGTTGACTATGATGATAAGTGTGTTGAAGTTGATAATATTTTCAACCTCATTGATCAATCCCCACCCAAACTTAAACACAAACCAGAACTTGATCTTTTCATTGCCTTGATCCTAGCAAGAATTAAGGCACCCAATGGTCCTCTTTATATTATTATAAATGTTAATGATCTTTATTCTCGTGATGTTCTTAATGTCCCTACTTGCATGGTGAATGTGAAAACTGAAGAAAATCTTTACAAAATAGATGATTGCAACATGATTTCTATGATAAATCCAATGTTATGATCCAAACTTGTAATGGTTTCCTTTATCCTACCCATGTCTCTATTACATTTCCCGTAGAATTTGGTGGTAAAACTTTAGATGTCACCTTTTTTTTCATCCCAACTTCCGATCAGTTTCAAATCAAACTTGGTCTTCCTTGTCTTACCTCTATGAAAATTGTAGCCTGTCCTATCTATAAGTGTTTGAAATTTCCCTACAATGGTGAAATCATGACAGCTAATCATGATCTACATCACCCTCCAATGCCTCGAGAGTCTATTGACCTTGATTTCTTTCAATCTTCTACGCCTTAACCAACTCAAACTTGTAGAGATAATATCTTTCAATCGTATCATAAAAATAAAATCCAAAATATTTGTGAACTTATCAATCCTAAGGATGTCCCATCTCCCTTTCCTAGACCTAGATTTCTCCCTAAACCTCCTATATATGCTTCTATTCTACCTCCTATATCTTACAAACTATCGATGGTATCTCTCAACCTAGTGAGGTTCCTTTCGTTCTTCCTCCTAAGGAATAAAAGGTCCCGATGATTGATCCTAAACCAAGCCAAATCTCTAGTAAAACTAAGCATAACCATTTTTTCTTGAGATCTCCACCATAAATGTCATGTCAGAGCTTGTGAACGTGTTTCCCAAAGTCTCTCTTCACCTAAAACACCTAGTAATCTTGTGTTTACCTTTGACCTCCCTATGCATAGACCAAAGGAGGAAGTTAATTTGAAAAAGATGAAATTGAAAAAACCATGATAATGCTATTCATATATTAGATTCTACTACAATTAATTTGGATGAAGAACATACTCTTGATGATGATGCTTTTGATGCTCCTAATGTAACTAATTATGATATTTGTGCTAGTGATTTTGATGATATGTATGATCTTATTAATCTTGATAATGATTTACCAACTATGTTCTCACAACAATTATCTCTTAGTCCTAGTGACGATAAAAAGTGACCCATATTTATAGCATGGTCCTAGTTTGGAATTGGCTATTGTTACATCTATCATCCTTGATGTTGATCCTCTTGCATGTTGCCCACCTTCCCTAAACACTACATACTGAGATGGGGGGCAGTAGATATTCTTGATTATCTCCTCTTATGGAGTGAATTCTATGTGTTTCATTGTTGTATTTTCCTCCCCCATGACGTGTTTCTTGATATATGTTTTGTTCAGATTTGTTTAGGTGACCCTTGTTACTCCGTTTGCGCAAGGTGATAAAGGAATTGATCTATTGTGAAATTCCTCTAAATCTATCCTACTTATTCTATATGTTTTTACATGATATGTCATGCATGTGCCACTATTTGTAAATGTCTCTTTGTGTTGTTTGATTGGGGATGATGCAAAATGGTAGCTACATATTCTTTTTAGTCTCCGCAATGTTGGCCCAAAAATACTATTCTTTGTAACTCTTATATCACATTCTTACATTATGCTTGTAGGTATGCTACCCTTGGAGAATGAAGAAATTTAATTTTGATATAATATCTCATGTATTATCATATGATCATATAGACCCCAGAGTTAGTAGATCTTTTTCGTGTTCTCTTTTTCCATATGTTCATTTCCCTTGGTTTCTCCTTTTGTAGGGGCATCTCATAGTGGGCACATTTCATTTGTATGTGCATGTATTCTTCATTCAAGTCATTTCTCCTATTAAGGAATTTTCAATCACTTTAATGTGGGGGCATACACTTTGGTCCTTGTTCACATTTTGCACACACATGCACAATGATTCAATACAACCTCTCTTGCGGATGGTCAAGGAGACAATGCTTTCCTTGTGTTCATCCTTTCATTAGATCCCTTAATGGAAACAACTCTTTCCTTAAGGGATGATCCTCCTTTTCTTAGATCCCTTAATAGAGATAGTGATTTCCTTAAGGACTGGTCTTCCTTTTTTTTTATCCCTTTGGAGACAATGTTTTCCTTAGGTCTGATTGCTTTTTTACATCCCTTAACGGAAACAATGCTTTTCTTTAGGACTAATCTTCCTTCTCTTTGATCCCTATGGAGACAATACTTTCCTTACCCATGATTTCCATTTTTGGATCCCTTAATAGAGACAATTATTTCCTTAAGGAATTATCCTTTTTGATGGGTTGACTATCGTAACACAATTTTCCAAAATTTCAATGTCATCTTTTACAATGTTTTCTTTTTGTGTGATCCATAGTAAGGCAATAACTTACTAGGCTAGTGTTCATGCCTCTCTCGAGCGAGCGAGCGAGCGAGCGATGCCTCTTTTATATTGGTTTGAATTTGATGAGGACTTAAGTCACTTGGGGGCTTGACATTTTTTTATCTACTTGACCTTGATAAGATTGTTATTATGCATTTATATACTTTAAAATGAGCATGAGTTTGTTGCATACTACCAGTTCAAATTTTGGACCATTTATCATGGGACACGTTGCCAATGGCAACATGTCCCTAGTTTTTTGGGCCCAACCTTTACTTGGAGCCCGATGTCAAGCTTTTACGGTATATTTTCTTCTTTTGTCAGCCCAGATCAATTTTCAATCTCAAAATGATGGAGTAAGTATAAAAACCCCTATCTCTCCAAATTTTGAGAAACATTATTAATACCATACTCAAGCATTTGCAACCAAGCTATCAAATTTTTCAAGAAAGAGCAATTAGATTCAAGATTTGAAGGAAAGCACTTAAGATCAATATCTCCAAGTCTCCAATTATTTGATATATTTCAATCCAAAAGAAATTTTCTCCATTTAATGTAAATTTCTCTCCCATGATGGCCAAGTAGACAAATTCTTAATCAAGCAAGAAGATCCATCCTTCCATCTTTCTTCTCTCTCCTTCTTTCCAAGTGACTATCAAGCATATTTACATTCAAGGTCTAGGAGTGGTATTTATAGATCTATGCATTTTTTAGGGAATCATTTACTCTACATCACATTCCAAGGCCAAATGTTTGGATTTCAAGTACATTCAAGCATCTTCATGGGTATAAGCAATTTTTGCATGTGTCCATGAGGGTTTATGAAGGGTGAATCTATTATTCACCTTTCTATTTACTTTCCTTTATAAAATTTCATTTCATTTCTCAGGATGATTCCTAAACCAGGGTTTGACCAAGGAAAACCCCTTTAGACAACCTTTTTCCCATTTTTTATGTGCAGGAACATGTTATAGAGCCGTTGGACAAGATCTGGGCAGATAAAAAATAACCGAACGATCTATGAAAAATTCAGATGAAAAAATGAGGGACAAGTCACCATTCCCATTATGTCTCATGTATATTTTG
The DNA here is from genome assembly GCA_018584345.1 of Thuja plicata. NCBI lineage: Eukaryota > Viridiplantae > Streptophyta > Pinopsida > Cupressales > Cupressaceae > Thuja > Thuja plicata. Next base: position 168,976 of record MU223657.1, read on the forward strand.
CCATTTCCATAATGTTTTAAGCTCAAATTTCAACCATAGGTAAGATTTATCTTCTACTTTCCATTTTTGTAAATTTTCACTCACTGTCTATCTGTTATAGCCTATTTTTACCAATCTTTCAGTAGATTTCCTAATTAATCATTTACATTTTTACATTTCATCATTCTCAATTCATCAATCACCGTCCTACTTAGTGTTTGAGTCTCTTCTTAAACCTAGTGGGTCATCTCCCTTCCGAAATGTGTAATTAATGAAAAGGAGAAGTGATTTTTCCCCTTTATGCATTTCTTCCATTTTCATTCACACACACATTGATCCTTAGACTGATTGATTTTATGGATCCATATGGAGACTATGTTTTTTGTGTGAATGATTATGTAAGATAACCCATCCACAAAATTTTATAAGCCACCCCATGCGCAAAATTTCATAAGTCACCATGTGCACAAATTTTTCAAGGTAGAATTGACTAGCATAACACAACTTACTAGGAAATTTTCTTTCTCCCTATTTAGGATGAGTGGAAGTAGCATTATACAACTTGATATGCTTTATACTATTTCCTCATCTTCATCTCTGATGGATCGCCCAACACAACACAAATTCCTACACTATTGGATTCATGGTCCCTCTCTTTCTTTCCATTCTCTCAGCTTTTCTAGTGTCTTAGATCATGGAGTGTTGTCTTTTCCTTGGTGTATTCTCTTTCCCTTTCCATGTGACCATTTGTTTTTTTGTAATAGCTTTCTGATCATGATACTAATGATTGAGACATTATGTTCATCTAGGTCTCTTCAATTAGTTGACTTGGAATCTTAGTAAGCTTAGGCTTTTGTATTTATTTTATATGTCCTTGCACATGGATGTATGAGATAATATCCTTTGTTTGTGGGCTAGTGATGTCGTATCTCTTTGTATTTTTTCCAATGATCATTTCTCTCTGCTTCTCTTCTCTCTTGTTTCCTTTACCGTGAGCATGAAGTAGGCTCATACTCTCACTAAAGTACGAGCTGAATGTACTATCGTAAATTGTAAGCACTCTATTGGTCTGTACAATTTCACAAATTTTTAATGCCCACATTAGTATATTTGCATCTTAATATGCATAATAGGACTTCATGTGACACTTAATGGAGACCTAAATTCAAATATGGGTTCTATGTTCTTTTAATTTCATCAAAACTCAATGTGAGCCCTTATTTCTAGGGACGGTCCTTTATTATTTCTCCTCTTTGACCATTTATTATCCTATATGGGCCCTATGTTACCATTTGTGGCCTTTATTGTTTCTCCTGACCTCAAAATCACATGTACCTCAAAATTTGGTTTCTCCTATTTATTTGAGAATTGTGATTAAAATTTAAGCCTTGATTAGTGGATATAGAGCGACTAGGCATCCTATACCTAGGTATAGGGTTCCTAGGTGTCCTATACCCTAAGTTTTTGGATAAAATTTGAACCGAGAGCTTGTCTCCGTAATTTGGTGGGATTTCCAAATTTGTGGTTGACCCTCCTGATTGTTAACCTCTGAAATATTGTGAGAGGTATATAAGTGCCCTATCTCTCCTCAATTTGGAAACCATGATCAATATTTCAATTTATCTCCTACAATTTCACATCCAAGTATTCTTAAAGCATTTTAAGGTGTTTTCAAGGCAATCATCTCCATGGATCTAGCTTTTTTTCGCCCAATGAAGGCCAATAAAAGAGATCACAATAAAGGAAGAATATCATACATTAAAGTATCCATCCACATTCATCAAATTAATCAACTCTCTCTCTCTCTCTGTCTCTCTCTCTCTCAAAGAAGCATTTGCATTGCCAAGGTATGATATTCTTCATTTCTCAGATCTAGCCTCTACTATAGGGAAATAATCTTTTATTTATCTTATTTCATTTCAAGGTTGATTGCAAACAGGGGTTTGACTAAGGAAAACCCCTATGTACAACCTTCTTCCTTATTTTTATTTGTGTAGGAGCATGTGGAAAACCTACTATTGTAGATTTGGAAGGTACAAGATCCAACAAATGATCTCTAACATTTTCAAGAAAAAGTGAAGGATATACATGGGGAAGGTGTCCTATACCCAAGTACAGGACACCTAGGCAACATATACCCTCCAAAACAATCTCATATTTTAATCAAAGGTTAGTGTTGCAGTATAATTTTAATTTATTTTCATTACAAGTTCATGTCTAATTTTTGTCTATTTGTTTCTATTGAAAATTTTCATTTATCCTTATATCTTTCATTAGTTAGTCCTATCTCATCAAATCTAACTCATTCCCATTCATTAGTAGTGAAGGATCATTGACTCACTTTGTGCTTAAGTCCTACTCTATTCTATTGGATCATCTTCCTTCTTAGTGTACAATAGGAAATATGATCAGTCTACCTTGCTTCCCTTTTCTTATTGTACAAGAAGATTAATTCTCAAATATATATGAACACATGTTAAGGTGACATTGGTTAAGGTAATTTTTACAAAGAAAGGCTCACTTCCAAAGGGCTCACTACCCGAAAGAAGGATCACTATAGGAGGGATAATTTATTAGATAAAGAAGAATAAAAGAGAAAATATTCACCACTAATGCACTTCTACATCTCAACCAAATTATTTGTAGATACATTTTTCTCACTACTTCTGGTAGCTAACACATGAAAGTTCAAATTGCACAACACCACACTATGCACTAATTAATACATAAAGGGAGATAGTTCCTCTTTCACACATCCTCATTGTATATGCATACACTTTCACAAGTATACACACATGCCATACCTTTTCCCCAACAATTTATCCTTTATTTATACCATCCTTAGACTTGTGAGATCACCCAAGGTCAGCTAAGCATTATTACCAAATATAATTTAAATTAGGTTGGTAGTAAACATTCCCATGGTGGAAAGGAATGAGAAGTGGACCACAAAACACCTTAACTAAGACCAAAATAAAAATCATACATGTTATATTTCATCTTCTATTCACTAAGGATTTTAATTAAAGTGTAAACACTCAAGGTTGGCCAAACCTAGAGTAAGAATACTATGGAACTTTGTAACTCTGCCTCCAAAATTAAAAATCTTGTGAAAACTGAACTAAATAAAGCCAAGGACATTAAAATATTAGTTCCAAAATCACATCAGAAAATATCACATGGAGAATTGTAGAGCATTCATTTCACATAGGAAACACTGTCAATCATTGTCATACTCAGACAAACATCAATTCCATTGAACTACAATTTGAAGAACAAAAACTTGAATCCAACATATCCATACATTAATTAACAACATACCAAAACCACATCAATATATTTTCAACATGAAATATATATGGAGAAAAAATCTCAACACCACTACACATGAAACAATCACTAATGATAGCAATAACACGTTGACATCAATTTCAACTTTACTAGCTCAACCAATAACTCATTTTTCTCAAAATTGAAACACAATATATACCCTCAAATGGGTTGAGATATTGAGTTAGATGGAACATAAATATGTGGGGACGATTCATGTCATATTATAATCCAATAATCTTAGGTATATTATGCTTTGCTTGAAGTGTCTCTGAATTGTGATAGAACCATGGAAATTAGGCTTTAATGAGCCTTTGAATATAAAGATTGTGGTATATTTTTACTTCCTATCATATATTTATACATTATTTTTTTGTGTTTGAATTGTATTCTTGTCACAATTAGTTACAAACAACATTTAAACTTGACTAAAACTTGCAAATAGTTGGACAAACACTGCTTTTCACTAGACCTCTTCTTTTGATAGTTAAACATGTGCATTTAATTAGTAAAATTTTAATTCTAATAATTATTCTTGTTCTTTTTATTAATGATAATTGTGCTTCTATACCTTGTTCTCACGCTTTTTAAAGAGAGAGCTCAAAAACTTGGACATAATATGTTTTCCAAGCCTTGTCATTCAAATATGATCTTTATGTTTGTATTTCATCAATAATTTTAGGTAAGATCATTCCCAAACAATCAAGTTAGACCTATAGTTACCTTCTACTAGTCAAAACTAGGTCTTTGGCATATAATTAGGTTACTCATCTTTGGGTCTAGAATCTTACATTGGCTATCATTATCATCCTAATCACTTGTGGTTCATCATCCTTGATTAGGGAAACATATCAATATATTTGATTTGGGTAACTTGCTTGGAGTACAAAATCTCCTACTTAGAATACCCTTCCTTAATCATTGTCCTTGTGTCTATCCATCATAAAACAAGTTTATCTTTCCTATACTATCACTTTCAGACCTAGAGTTACCATTGTTAGCTTCAGTCCCATCATTTATCTTAGAAATCATCATAGCTTATGATGAGTACATTTTATGACACTTTAACTACTTAAATTATTCTTAAACACTTTACATATTTTTTTAATTAATGTTGTTGACAATATATCATTTACTTTCATATTTGCTTATTTGTTGATATACTTAGCTAATTAAAAGAAATATTAGAAATGATATTTTGTACTAAATGCATGATTTTGAAAATCAAATGGATAAGTAAATGATCATTTTCCAAAATTCTTGTTGTTTTATTGTTGCTCTATTCTTATGGATTTTGCTTCAAAATTTAAAAAGTTGTTTCATGATGTAGAACTATGGAAATTCTGGTCTAGCAACTTGGAGCTCCTGATTGCTCTAGTTTTTTTGTACATTTATTATCTTTAGTTTAATTTCATCAATCGATCTTGAAAATTTCAGTTTTGGCGGTGATGAAGTAAAACTTTGTTATAGATTAGTCAGTTCTATTATTTTTATTTCTATCCATTATCCTTCTAGGAAAGTTATATTGTAGTTTGAATTTCAAATAAGGATGTGACTATTTACTCATTCATTCTTAGGAAATTGGAGAGAGTCATTAGTTTTTTTTGTTATTAGCATTTTTTGTTCTAGTAATTTGTAATTTTAAAATTATTTGTGTCCCCTAATCGGGCCAATTTGAGTGCAAGTTAGAAGTTGATCTGATTTACTATGTTAAAGATCCCACCAAAGGAAGAGAAATGCCCACTCAAACAAAGGGAGGTGATCTCGTGTTAAGCTTTTCATTATCTTTATTTCAGCAAATTTCATAATTATATTAAATGCTAGAATCAATTGTAGTTACTAGAGAATTAATTTTTTTAGTGTATTTTCTTAGAAATGTTTGATAGAATATTTAGTTTCTTATGTAATCATTTAATTAGATAGTTTAACTCTATTGTGAATATGGGATGGGTATTTCTTAGATAGTTAAGAATGATATTCCTTTAAGTAGTTACAACATTAAAGTTTGGTTGAATAGAAATGATAATTTAGTAGAACATGGTAATGGTGATGGAAATAAAACTTGGAGAGAAACTTTATTGAGTTCATTCATAGAATCTAGGTTTATTTCCATTTAAGTGTGCTTTATATTAGTATTTCAATTCTATTATTTCAATTTCAAGCAAGCGTAATATAGGTTTCCTTTATAGAAATTAAGTTTAGATTTGAATTCAGTATGTGTGCTTTAGATTAGTTTTTATTTCAACTACTAACTATAGAAAATTTAATGAATTGATTATAATTAAGCTATGCATATTTTAACCTAAAATCTCCAGAGTTTTAGTTTAGGATTAGTTAAATGCCTTTAGGTTAAGTTTAAGAACATGTTAAAATATGATTTTTGTTTCAACAATTAGTTGTAGGAAGAACTCATGAAATCTCTTGAAGGAGCATGGCCTGGAGTGAAAATCATTGTTTTTAGTGTAACCACACCCCCTTCTCTAACTTGGAAACATATAACCTCACCCATAAGCTTATCATTTGTCTTCATATCACATTTGGAGAATATTTTGCATAATATATTTAGCTTCATAAACATCCTTAGAGATCATTATCATACCTTAGCATCATAGTCGTATCTTATCTTTCATAATTATTCCCAAAGTTGTCATTGCACTCTAGAGTTGCATTGAGTCATAATCTAGAGTTGCATACCATTTATCATATTACTTATTCTAGTTCAAGATCAAGAACCATTGTATGCCCATTAAGACAAGAGCTCAAATTCATAAAGAAATGGTACAAGGAGAGGAACAACACAACCATCATGATCATGAGGAATAAATTGGAGTTACCCATCATGAAGAATAATACCATGACCAACACAACAACCAATAAACCAAAAATAGGATGACAAGATAAATGAAGGGAATATAACTGGTTCTCTTAAGGAAACTAGGTTACTCAAACTCTTTACTAATGTTATAAAACATGATCCACAAAAATAATTCAAAGCTATGGTAGATGAAGGAGTAGAGATACCTGCTAAAATTGATCCCTCCTTACTCACATTGGAAGACAAAGATAGATCTAGTGGACCTAAACATACTCAATCCAACAATGATGAAAGAGTAAAATACTTTAGACCCTTTTACTTACAACCCAACTATAAGAAGTCCACTAAGATTTCAATTTATATATCTACCAATAATCCTTGGATGGATAAGATTCAAGCTTTGGAACAAGAAATTGATAACCTTAAGAGCACAAGGAAGACTTCGACTATATTTTATATTGAGGATATTTTTCCCTATCCTTTTGATCCTAGCATACCAATGCCTCATTTTCCTTGCAATTGGGAGATACCAAACCTTGACAAATATAAAGGTAAAGGATATCCTAAAGATCATTTAAGTTAATTTTTTGTGGATATTATATTAGACTTTTCTAGTGACTAAACATAGATTAAGAGACTTTTCCATCATAGTCTTGGAGGGAGGGAAATGGAGTGGCTTTTAAGATTACCCCATATGATCAAGTCTTTTAAATAATTAGTAGAAAAAATCATATGACATTATGCATACAATTGTGAACATGTGCTCATCATGTCTGAGTTATGTGAAACTAAAAAAAAATTGAGGGAACCTTTTGTATCATTCTTACATTGATTGAGATATTTGACAAATAAAACACCATATGTTATTCCTGAAAAACAATTGATTGATCTATTTTTTCACAATTTGAACAAAGAAATAAGGAAGGAGCTTTTCCTAAAATTATTGAATAACTTTAAGGAATTCATAGAAATGGGGTTTAGAATTGAAAAAATCCTCATTGATGATGGTACTATCACGATTGATCATGACAAAGACCATAAAGGAAGTTCTAATTCAAACACAAATAATTAGACTCGTGTTTTGGGCTAAAAAAAGAACATCATCAATGATGGTGTTGTGGATGCAAATATTGTGAAACCCTCACAACCCATTTATATTCTCAAAGGATCATCCTTGGATAAAGGAAAATAACCACAAAACAACTTCCCCAAGAGAACATTCACTCCATTGGGTCAATCACTTGAACTAATATTGAAGGAAATCCTTATAAGTAATCTTATCACACTACCAAAAGCAAGATAGTATAACCCACAAGTCAAACCTCCATGGTGGAATGATGACCACTATTGTGAATACCATCCCACAAAGGGCATAAGACTAATAGTTTCAATATATTGCACCATGTGATACATGATTTAATTGATGATGGAAAATTGTAATTGATGGACATACTCCCTCTAGTAACTCTGATCGCGAGGTGTTTAAGAATACTCTCCCTAATCATGAAAGGGACAAAGGGAAGGATATCAAGATAGATAATCATGCCAATTATACCAATGCTAGTTATGACCATGTCATTTACAATATCAGTAAAGTAGATAACCATGTTAATACCTTTATTATCAAAGGCAAAGAATCTGAATGCAATGTCACCACTCGTAAAGGAACTATCACGCTTCACAAAGTACAACCCAATCCAAACCTTCCATACCTAAACCACATTAAAATATCCTAAATAATTTAGGGAAGTTACCCACATAGATTTATTTTCTTAAGCAAATGTATTTATCAACTGTGCACAAAGTCATCTTAGAAAAAACACTTTCAGACACTACGATACCTATATGCATATAGATCAATTTAAATCCATTGCGGGTAAAATTTATTCCCCTCTTTCCCTCACCTTCATAGAGAATAATGATTCATGCATGTAACAATGTCTCAATGATTCCTTACACATTGAAAATCTCAGCCATAAAATTAAGGTTGAGTGAGTCTTGATAAATAGAGGATCGGGTCTAAATATTTGTACCTTAAAGGTTATTACAACATTGGGGCTCTCCAAAGGTGTAGTGAACCCTAAGAATATAATTTACATTAAATATTATGATGAAGAAGAGTGTTCTTCCAAAGGATCAGTAATACTACCCATTAGGGTTGGGCTTGTGGTGAAAGATGTGGTTTTCCAATTCCTTGACCTTCCTTTGGCATATAACATACTCCTTGGTAGACCATGGATACATGCAATGGAAGTTGTACCTTCCACATACCATCAATACATAAAATATCCACATAATTGAGTTAAAATTACTATACTAGGTGATCCTCACCCATTCATCTATTATAATATCCAAAATCCAAAATTAGAGATTGATATTCCTATAGATTGTGAAGTGGCCCCATGTTCATCATTTGTCAACCCTGAGTCACTAAAGGCCTCCATTTCCAAATCCAAATCCTCCACTTCCTAATTTTAAGCCTCCATTTCTAAATCCAAAGCCTCTACCTCCAAATTGGCTGAAACTAAGATCAATATAAAAGTAAAAGACCAAGAATGGGAGAGTATGCCATGAGTTGTGCACTTTGTGTCAAACAATAGCCTCTTTCCCCTTGAACCCATGGAAAAAAAACATCTCCAACCATGTCAGCTAAAATTGTAACTTGAAAGATAAAATCCTTCACAAAATGGGGAGAATTGTATGATAAAATGGAAGTGGGGGCTTCTTAGGATGGTTGTATAAATATGAAGTGTCAACAAAACAAATGACTAAAAACCTATAGTCAAATTACAAGTGGAACAGTACAACAAAGAATTCAAGATAATGGAACAGATGGAGTACAAAGGTTATAGTCTACTTGGTTTACAAAAGCAAGGTATCCTTGAGCCTATACAGCCACTTGGTGTACAAAGGGATCCGAGAAAATATTATGACACATAAGGTTATATAAGACCTCAAGTACTAAATGCCGCTAAATAATATTACCATGCCACAAAGGTTGATGAGGAAAATAGCATCATTGACCATGATGATTTCATTGATATTTATGATTATGAAATCATGTGTACCTTCACTCCATCACATGATCCTAATCCCACTCTTGAATATTTATCCCTTTTTCATCGACAACTTATCGATTGGGACAACCAAGGACCTCCACAATTAGACACCTTTTAGAATGATGAAGCTATAGTCAAATTTCTCAAAGAATGAAGCAATGTACCACTAATTGACTATATATTTGGTTTCATGATAGAACTTAATAGTGCATCTTATTTTAGAGAGGATTCTAAGCCTTTTAGTTCAAAAATAATAGAAAATATATGTGTATTCTAATAAAAATCACTTTGTGACACTATAAGACTAAGAAAACGTAAAAATAAAGGACATATCCAAAGGTGAAAAACTCTTTGAGGTGCCTAAGGATAGAAGGCTTGATATTCTCCCTCAAACATATTATAAAAATAAATCTCCCATGTTGGTTGAGAAGATAATAGAAGCAAATCTGGGAATAGAGGAGGAACCTAAGATCACCCACTCAGCAGAATCATTAACAACTAAGGAACAAGAAGAATTTTATTTGGTTCTTCAAAGAGAGACAAGTGAAATTTTCTTGGTCATATTCAAACATGCTTGGACTAGATCCTGATTTACCTATGCAACACTTGACCCTATCACAAAGGGTGAAACCCGTCAAACATAAATTGAGAAAGATGCATCCTTAAATGATACTCTTGGTAAAATCAGAGCTAGATAAGTTACTTGACATTGGTTTCATTAGACCTACTAACTATTTATATTGGTTATTGAATCTAGTACTAGTGTCCAAACCAGCTGGGGACACTCGTGTATGTACTAAATTTAGAGATCTAAAAAAACCTTGTCCTAAGGATGACTTTCCCCTTCAAAACATAGACATGATTGTAGAATAAGTAGAAGGCCATGAGATGTTGTCCCTTATGGATATATTTTTAGGGTACAATCAGATTAAGATAATTCTTGAGGATCAAGCTAAGACTGCATTTACATGTCCTTGGGGAACATTTTGCTAGAATGTCATATAATTCAGTTTGAAGAACATTGGAGCAACCTATCAGATATCCATGACCACCATCTTTCACAACATGATGCATACAATTATGGAAGATTATCTGGATGATTTACAAGGAAAATAATTTACCAAGTAGGTCACTTAGAAGTGTTGGATAATATATTTTCTAGACTCAAGAAATATAAAGCGTAACTCAACCCAAAGAAATGTGTCTTCAGGGTAACCTCTAGGAAACTCCTCAGATTTATTTTTTATAGAAAGGGAATTGAAGTAGATCCCACTAAAGTAAAAAAAATATTGGAAATTCCACCACCAAAGAATATCACAAAATTGAGGTCACTACAAGGAAAGTTAAAATTTAATTTTCACTTCATTACACAACTAGCAGATAAGTATCACCTTTTTTAGTAGTTGCTACATAAGAATGTTCCTTTTAGATGGGATGATAAGTGTGACCAAGATTTTAAGAAGATCAATGAATACCTAGTGTTTCCATTAGTTTTGGTACCACATCGAGATGATAAGCCCCTACTCTTATACATACAAGCAATCACACCTGCATTGGGGAAACCTTTAGCACAATAAGATTTAGAAGGGAAAGAATGGGTCATCTACTATATTAGTCAAACACTTGTAAGATATGAACTCAATTACAATCCTATTGAACGAATGTGCCTTTCTATATTTTTTCTTCACAGAAACTGCAATACTACATGCTTACTCACTAGATATATCTCATGGAAAAGATTGATCCTCTTAAATACGTTTTGAGAAAAGAAACATTGACAAGCCGATTAGCTAAATGGGTCATGATACCTAGTGAGTTTGACATTGAATATGTGGAAAGAAAATAAATAAGTGGATAAGCTATTGAAAACCAAATTAAAAATTTCCCTATTACAAATGACCACCCTCTTGTCATTAAGTTACTAGATGAAGTAGTATTCATTATGGAATAATCACAACTATGACACTATACTTTGATAGATCTTACACACAAAATGGATCACATGCTTGTATCCTCTTCGTCATACCCCAAGGGGATTTCATACCTAAAGCATTTAAACTATAATTTAGTGTACCAATAATACTATTGAAATTAGGTGCTTGTTATTGGACTCCACATGTCTATAGAATGAAAACTATCTGAATCATGAATCTTTGGTGTTTCTTAATTAGTGACCAGACAAGTGAATGATGACTAGAAAAATAAGTATGAAAAATTATTGCCTTACAAAGAATTGGTGGAAGTGCTCGGAATGTATTTTACTGTGATAACATTTTATTAGATTTTTAGAGATAACAATAGGGTTGTTGATGATATGGCCATGATCACTTTTCTCTTTGAAATGACACATAACATTTCTTATTGTGAGTTCCTAGTAAAACCCCTCTTCTTCCTAGCTCATGGAATGCCTAAATATGAGTTAGTTGGTATTATTGTTGGTCCTAGTTCTCCTTGGTATCATGACATTAACACTTACCCTTGTGACAACATATTATTTCTTGACTTGTCTAACAAATCTCATAAAAATTTCATTCTTCAAGTATCTTGCTATGTCATTATCGTCGATATTTTGTATCAAAGAGGTCTTGATGATACCTTAATTAGATGTCTTACGCATGGTAAGATTGGAACTTCCTTACAAGAGGTGTATAAGGGTATAAGTGAGGCACATTTTAGAAGTCCTATCTTGTCTAAGAAACTCTTAAATGCACTCAATATTATTGGCCTACCATGGAAAAGGATTATTATCATTTTTTAGGAAATACAAGAAATGCCAGATACATAGAGATTTGATGCATGCGGTTGTATAGTAATTGCAAGTGATTTGCACGCCTTGTCCCTTCTGTTATGCCCTACATACCTGTCCCTACATTTTGTGGGAAAAATGTTGGGTCCCCCTTTTCTCTTTTTGTCCTTTGTTTCTTTTTCTTTTGTTTTCTCTGGCCTTTGCCTCTGCGGGACCTTTGTGTTGTTTCCTTTTTATTCTTCCTTGCTCCGGGGCCCGGTCCTGGAATGTTTTATTTCTTTGTACCAGCCGGATTCCAGGCTCTGAGATTCTTTTCCATTGTTTCCTCTTTAGTTAGAGGGTGTGATTGCATGGATTCCCTGGGCCCGAAGTCCAGAGGTTTTCTTTTTTCTCGGGACTTGAAAAATAAAGTAGTGCATTTTCACCCTAGGGGTATGAATTGGGTTTCACTTGTCATTTTTACATTTACCACGAACAAATTACCCTGAGTGAATTAAGAGCGATTAAGTGTGATTTGTGAAAATTACCAGTAAGCTAAGTGCGTTTGCTACGAGTATTTAACGGTGAAGTTGGTATTTGAGCTTGTGCATGCTTTTAGTTATCCTGCAGGGTCTTCGGTGCGTTCGTGGTTTGTGAAGCTATCTATTTGCAGAGCACCTCCTATGCCCCTCCTCCAGTGTTTCCTGGTTTTAAGGTAAGCCCTTTGATTTCTTTTTGTTTCCTTTTTGTTTTGCTTTGTTTTTTCTATTCCTGGTTTTGTTTTCATTTTGTTTGCTTTCTGTCTTTCATCTTTGTCGTTGCCTCCCATTGGTGGGATGGCTTTGCAGGAAGGTTGTCCACCTTCTGTGCACTGTATGTTATGTGCATTTGTGAATAATGTAAGCTTCTCTATAAGTAGTTATAAAATAGGGTAGGTAGTTGTAAATCATTATAAATAGTGTAAAGTTTTGTAAAGTTTCTATAAGTTGTTGGCATTTTCTAGGTTAGTTGGACGTCTGGTGTAAAAATTCATTGCTAGGCCTCCTGTTCTTTGCAGGCTTGTGTAAAATGTGTATAGTGTGCATTTGAGGACTAGTTTTTTGTAAATCCGCATGCTTGGCCTATGTTTTCTGTCATGTCCAACCTGCCCTCTGGCGAGCTCTCCACGCTCTTCATGTTGTAGAACCCAAATTTGAGCTCACCCACCTGGTTCTTGCTAGACTCGAACTCAGCACCTCACTTGTTAGAGTTGCATCTTTTCTCTCTCCTCTCGTTGCTTCGACATAATGGTAGGATTAATTCACCCACGCACAAGCATTTAAAACAAACACAAGTGGCATTCATTTCATTTGTGTCAAGACATCTATCACCTGTAATGCCATTACGCCATTTATTACATGACCATGCAAAAACCCACGTCAGCCCAGTACACCTCACTGCCCAATCATTTCCATAACGGCTAGTTTCTCTGGACTTCGGGTTCCACATAATCCCATGACCTTCATCACATTGTCGCATAGACAAGAACCCCCGGGACCCCCAGGTGTTGACTAAATCTAAATTAAGTTATCATTCATTACATTTTTTGGGATTCTATGCAAGCTAACATCTTTTTAAGCAGGTGCAAAATGGCAATGAAATATCCAGAACCTAGAATTGACTTTATATTTTATCACATATATTAACGGTTGTTCAATCTTGCAGGTTGCAAAATCACCCAACAAACAATGTCTGAAGTAACAACTCCTCCTGGAAGTCCGAAACTCCCGACCACTTCCACCCGGGCGGCCACCAAGACAAGGGCAGAGAAAATGTTGGAGAAGCTCCCATTAACATCTAAATACCCAAAGGATGGTGTCCTTGTGGGATCCAAAGTGGATTCCAAACTTCAGAATGTTACCGACACAGAGGTCTGATCATGGGCAGAACTACAGGGCCTTGTCCGGGTAACGTATCAACAATGATCTATCAGGGATAACATGGAAAAGAATGTGGCTTCTTTCAGCATCATCAAAGCTGCCTATTTTCCTTGCTTGGTGCAGGCACCAGTGTTGATTCTCTCCTTGGTGAAGCACTACAACACACCCACCCAGGTTGTTTTTCTTGATGCTTCCCTTCCATTGAATTACCGAGCAACCATCGTAACTCTTGATGCTACCACCTTTGCTTCAGGACTGGGGCTCCCCCAGTTCAGGAATGATACTATCATCTCCCGAGCCACATCATTGAAGGAGTTTGAGAAAGTTCAACAGCTCGCTTGACAACATCTCAATTCCCACTGGTTGAAGTCCTTGAGGAAGGACTATAAGAAAATGAAGTTGGAGTTCCCTTGCAGAGATTTCAAGGAATGTGTATAGGCGGGGATCATCTTTCTATGCAAGGTCTATAGGGAACCCCATGCCAGGGACTATTTGGCATGGATGTATTATTTTCTATACTGCATCACCACCCATGGACAAAACTTTGACTAGGCGACTATTATTGCCAACTGTGTGGATTTTCAACTGAACAACATCAGCCAGACATCAAAGTTCCACATGACTTCATATGTATTATAGGAACTAGTATAGAAAAGACCTACACTTTGGGGTTTAGTTACAGTGGGCACCCTTGGGAACGGGCTTAGCTAGAATGCTCCGTGGGACCACTATCCCCAAATTCAATGGGAAGCTTCCCCAATTTTTGTTGGGTAATTGACACCTTCATTTACCACAACATTTTGACACTTACTTGGGATTCTAGGCACTGGCTATCCAAGGAATCAATGACCTTAGCGAGTTCTTAAGGCATTTACTTTATTCAATTTTAGCAACATTTTTACATTCGGGTGACCGGGTTCTCCGGCAAGCCCTACCTACTCCCCAAACATTATAGGGATAGGATTATTCTTTTGGAGTATTGTAGGAAAATACTAGAGCTCCATGCATTTTATGGAGTGAAGAAGGTTACCTCCATCCCATTCCCGATCATTTGTGGGAACTATTCTTGCAGCCTTGTAGGGCCAAAGAGGTCAGCAATGAGTTAAAAAGTCTGGGGCTGGCCGAGTTCCACCTAGCAAGAAACAATTATTGACCCACTCGGAAAGATCAACATAGCACTACCTCGAGCCTCCGTACCCCACGAGCCTCATATGGAGGATTTTTGGCAGATTGCCAAGATGATTTTGACCTTTAGGGCCGGAAACACTCAAGGATGACCAAAGGGATGATGAAGAGCCTCGACCTTCAGACCTTTCCAAAAAAAAATTTAGATAGTGGGCCTTTGGAGGATCCATCGTACAAGTCACAGGGGATCGACAAGATGATCTCCCTCCAGTGGATTGGGACACTATGGCGATCTTGAAAATTGAGGACTTCACCCAGGGTGTCCTACAACACAGCCACAATTATTTTGCACAAGTATGTAAGAAAAGCACCCGTCGGGGTCCAATTTTGTAGGGGTTCACTTCGGCCTCTGAAGTGGTCAGGCCAAGCAAAGATAAGGGAAAATAAAAAGAGAGCACCCCAGTCTAGGTTCCACCCCATCTTCACTCCCCATTTTGGAATAACTTCACACCCAGCTTGAGGCATCCCGCCAGCTGAGTGAAACAATGAGTGCTCAAATTTCTCTCGGTCTTCCTGTTACTCTGGTGGGATCTTCCCTCCTGGTAGGCTCCCCTTCATTGGCAGCACTCATCAGCCGGTAGATAGAGATTGAGGATGAAACTACAGCTATCTTGGATGCCATGGCCCTGCTGCAAATAAGAAGAAAGAAACAAAGGATGGATCATCCTCCGCCAAGCACAAATGTGGGTCCCAGGATACCAAAGGTTCCCCAGGTGGAACTCATCCCTTCTTCTCCACAACCAGAGGATCCTTTTGTGGCCTCCCCTCCCTATGATGATTTTGATGACCTCTTCCAGATGGAAGACTTGGTGAACTTGCAGGCTGATGTGGTGAGGGCAGTGGAGCAGATCGATGCACAAGAAGAGGTAGCCCCAAAAAAAGAGTTTCAGGAGCAGGAGCAAGAACATGCGCAAGAAAATCCATAAGATGTGGAAGAAACACCAGTCCCAGGGACCGAGATAGAGGAGAGGTAAATACAAGAAGAGAAGCCAACAATAACTGGGGAAACCAGACCTTCGGGAGCAACCATACCCCCAGTTGTCACACTCCAAATGCCTCTAGTTACTCTGGGTGATCAAGTCGCATAGAGTGTAACATTTAGCGAGGTGGTTTATGTGGACCAATATTCAGATCTAGGCCAGACACCTTTGGCCCCTCCAAAAGATGTTCCCTTGGAGGAGAATGTCCCGGCGGATAATGTCGAGAAAGAACAACAGCAACAAGATGAGGGGGATAACCTCGAAAATGTGGATACTGAGACCACAAACACTGGAGAAAGGGAAAATCTTGGTAATACAAATATGGATGCCACCGAGGTGGAAGATATGAGAAATCTTGGTGGGAAAGAAAAAGAGTCCAACGTGACTATGGATACCGAGGAAACACCACAAGACCCCGAAGAAGACCCCAAAGCCCAATCCTTAGCAGCAAGACTGCCCCAGCCACCATAATGACTGGTAGAATCCCAGAAAAGAAAGGCCCCGGTGGTAGAAAGTGCCTCTCTCTCCCTGGCTGAAATGATGGCCCAGAACCAAGAGGCTAAGAAGCCTAAGAAGGCCTGGATTGTCCATACCCTTCGGACGGGTCTAGGAGGAAGTATAGTCATAGTAGTGGCGATGCCTCCCCCAGATGTGGAAGCGGCAGTAGTAAGAGCTGAAGAATACACAATCACTGAGGTTCCTCTAGGGAGGAGAGATAAATAGGGTGAATTAAACCTATTGAAAGAGGCTACCTGGGCAATTGAGGACCAGTATGACAAATAGGCATAGAAGCTGAAGGAGGAAAAGGAAAAGAATGTAAATCTCCTCGGGCTTCTCATAGAATTAACTCAACTGTTGGCCGAGATTAATATGGAAGCTTCCACATCTGGAACACCACTCCTATAGGGTGACATTGATTCTTTAAGGGCCATAAAGAAGAAGGCACAAGCAGTGGATGGGTGGGTCAGTGAGCAGGTCACAGCCGTAAGGCAATTCCTGGCAGTGACACTCCCGGACCTCTATTAGGCCAATAATATCTTGGGCTAAGTGAATGGCGCAGTCTCCCTATGGGAGAAGGAAATGGAAAAGTATGAGGAATGGAGGTTTGAACTGGAAGAAATAATGAACTTCGGGGAGGAAGTCATTACAGAAATAGGTATTTTGGGAGATGAACCCTTTGGGTTCCTACGGGCCCAACACTCCAGACTTGGTCTCAAAATTGAGGTGAGAAAGTAACTGGTAGTGGCCCTTAAAGAGAGAATCACGGTAGTCCAGGCTTCTTTAGATTCATATACGACTTTTGTAACAAGGGTTTCACAAGTTGATCCCTTCACCACCGAGACTTGTGCTCCGAAAGATTTTGTATTAAGTAAATTTGATGAGTTGATGGAGTCACAGTACCGCTCCCCTGGAGATTTTGATAGAGGGAAAATGTCACGCTTAACCAAGATGATGCTTTGGGCCCATGATGTAGTGAAGGTAGCTGCAGAGTTCAAGGAATAGATCAGCAATGTTGATGAGCAGTTTAGCGTTGTCAACGACCGCTAGGACTGCATCAAAGAGGTAGATGAGGAAGGGATCATCCAGATTCTAGAGGCCTTCAAATAGAACAAGGAACAATAAAGTTCTCTGGTCTCCAGAGATTTTCACCAGCAGGGTACAGTTTTGAATATTCATTATTCTTTGAGCGTAAGCTCCCGGACTCCAGAATTTTGGGTCCATGTTTTGTATTCATTCACAGTGATCTGCGTCAAGGTTTCCCAGAGCTGACTAATCACTGTCAAGAAGTTAATAAGGGTCAGAAGGTATATGATCTAGATAAGGAATGTCAGGTGGAAGAGATGGCTCTAATAGATGATTCTCCCAAAGCGCCGCTCTTGCATTAACTACCTGGTGCACATCAAAGACAGGGAGCCACAATTTGCATTTATGAGGCATATGGCCTTGATTACTAGGACAATCTGAGTTCTTCTATAAGTACCTCGACTCTCTTCTCTAGGACAATTCTTCTAGATTTATCCTCTATCTTCTTCTTCTATCTTGTCAGACCTCTACACATTTTGAGATGATTGTAAGTGGTGCAGGTAGTACTGGCCACGGATAATGTATTATATTTGGCAAGTGTATAGTTAGATTAGGTTAAGTTTTAGGTCAAACTTTGTGTATAAATAAGAAGCCCGATGCCATAACAAGGGTCGGAAAAATTGATGATTTTGCAGTCCAACAAGTAATAGAAGCATAGCATTTTACTTTAAATATTTTCAGCAGCTTAATGCTCAGTTGTTCTTAGTATCTTAGAATGCTCCCTTGGAGCCATGAATGTATTCACCAGTGATGCTAGAACCATTTGAGTTAATGAAGGAAGGAAGGATATCTTATGGCCATTTGTTATTATTTTTTTGATCTCTGAAGTTGGCAAACATCTTTTGTGTAGCATGTTTTCTTATGTCCTTTGCTCCTATGTTTTAGTTTAGATTAATGATCTTACCTCCCCTTGCTACTGAATGCATGTGAATCACTGGTTCTTTATGTATGTGGTATTTAGTGTAGTTTTCTTGCATTGGAGCTTGGTTTGATGTTTGAATATTTATTGCATAACTACAGGTAGAAACATATATCTAACCTTGATCGATCTTTTGCAATTTCTTTATTAAGTCTAAATGCTTGCAGGTAACCCCATCCCATTTGAAATCCCCAAGAAGATGAGTAAATACCAGCTATCCCCTCACACAACAGTCACATGCCCAACCTATCTCCCCCGCACCGTCGAGACCCGACTACTAGGTGCTTGGAGGCTAGGAGAATTCATTCTCTGGTAAACCTCTTCAGGTGGAGTTGGCCAGTACCCTGGTACCCGATGACAACTTTACCTCTATTGGCATAGTTGGTCACAAAGTCCCTTCAACACCTTCTATCAGTGAGGACTTGAACTTGTGATAAAAATCCATCCATATTCCTCCAATGTGTTGGATTTAGTATGGAAAGCTAAGTACTAAGAGGGGAGGGGTGAATCAGTGCTTCAAAAAATTTTAACCTATAATATGAGCATTTAATGAACTGGATACATTGCAGATAAACATTATGAAATAGATAAATCAAAGCATGAAAACATAGCCCATAACACCATGATTTTTGGTCACAAAGAAATCCTTGGTTAGAGGGAGAATTTGTGCTGGGGATGGCACCCACAATCCTTTATTGCTACAATAAAAATGTTGCTCAGTTAGAGATACAATGTTTAGCTACATTTGATAGCTAACGCTATTAGGAGTACAAAAGACTTAAACAATCTACCTTGCTAAAGGATTTTACAATCTCTAATCTAAGAGATGTACCCTTTTAAAGGATTTACAAAATAAGACCTATTAGGGCCTACCCAATAATGGGATTTACACACTTCTTCACACTATAAAACTCAATACAAAATGTTTGTGAAAATGCATCAACACATGTTATTCAAACTCTCTATGCTCAATTATTTATTTACCTCATACTACACTCAGTAACATCTGGATTGTTCTACTGTAACTGCTCTATACTCAGTGCTGCTCTTCACACTTCATCTTTTCTTCAACTCAACAACGAAAAAAAACTTTCCCATTCAAATTCATCCTTTATATAGAAAATCATTTTCCTCTTAATATTATTGATTAGGTTTTCCTTCTTTTACTCTTGACCGTTAGGTCATCCTTAAAAACATATTCAATGTATTTGGTACTCAGTGAACCATGTAACCATTACCTCAGAACTTGAACTTTTATTGGAGGTAACAACATTAGTTTTGCTTCTTTATCTTTACCATAGATTCTTACCTTGAATTTTCTCGATCGTAGATCTTGTAACTAACTTCATCTTCATCTTTGGAATTTGTCAGATTGTTTTAGCTTTGCATTAAATGTTGATATGATCCATTTTTACCGTAGCTGTTCCTTGCTCAGTAACTAACTTCATGACTTGGCAACATGAATGTTCAACACTGTAACTATCATGCACTGCTTGGTGCTTGCCTATGCTCGGTGACTAACTCTCTTTTCTTTATCGATTGTCTTTACCAACAACTCGGTATGCTTTAGTGACTAACTCTTAGAATTCCTTCTCCTTTCACCGTCTGACTTACTTAGTCAATATGACTTTGACAAAAATAATGACAACAAAATAACTTTTAGGAGTATCAATCTCCCCCTTTGGCATTAGTTTGGAATCTTTGACAAAAACTCAAAGTCATAAAATTTTTGTATAACTCGGGCCCTTTGATAATACTTCCTATATAATATATCTCCTCTTATACATATAGATATATATTCCCCTTTTTGACAAATATGCCAAAACAAATTACTTACTTTTCTCTACTGGATATATCTAATAAAAAATGTGTTTATACCACTTATGGGAATCTGCTAGGGATGTCTCACATGTTTCCTTTAGGGCTTATAGCACACCAGTTTGTGCACCAGTATCGTTTTCCAATCCAATCACACTATTGAGGGAACTAACATCTAGCATTGACCAAATCTTTGGCCTTCTGTAAATGATTTTTCATTGATTCAATGTGGGGAATCAAAATAGCTTCTAGCTCAAGGAGTTCCATCCTTATCTTGTTTTATTCTCTTCTAAGTTCATGTTGCATTCCCATCAAATATTTTAGCCTTGGGTAATATGCTTGCAGTGATCTTAGCTTGGTTGTTACATTCTTTAGCTTCTTGGTCAGCTCTTTCTCTACAGACTCATCTTTCTTTTTGACTTCCTCGGTAAATTGTGATATTGTACAAAATATTTTAAATAATGAAAGAATATTAGTCAACTTACTCTCTATATCTGTGCATACCTCATAAAGTGATACCTTATCCAATGCAACATTCTTCAGAATATGTTCAATGATTTGATGTTCCATTTTCTTCTCATGAAATTTCATAATATACTTTGTGGTGTCCTTACTTATTTGTTTTATTTGTTGCACTAGATTTTCCAATTGACTAATTAGACTTCCCTTTTCATTTATCTTAGCCTCAGGGACAATCTCTTGTGATATATCGTTAACACTTTCTAGTACAATGATCTTTTGTTTCTTTTCCAATAATTTGTCTTGTGTTGCTTTCTTCATCAATAAATCTGCATATTTTGATAATTTTTTTGGTTTAAGTGTAGTGATGTCTAACTTACGTACTATAATTGGTTGACTCAGGTCAACTTTCTTTCTCTTCTTTGATTTATTATTCTCAACCAAAAGACTCTCACCAGTAGAAAATTTTGGGGAACATGATGCCTTCAGTGCATCAGATGTAGTTTCGACTGAAGCACCTTCTTCTCTATTTGCTTCTTGCTTGTCTTCTTGCATCTTTTCTAATTTCTCCTATTTCTTCTCTTCTTGTATTTTCTCTATCTTCTCTTCTTGTTTCTCCTCTTGTTTCTCTTCTTCTTGCTCTTGGGGCTTCTCCTTTTCTTGTAATTATTTTTTTCTTGCAATCTCGGTAGAGGGAACCGACACAGTGTTTTGTTCTGTGGTGGTCCCGGTTTCCTTAGGCTCGTCAGTTGTTTCTTGTTCTGTCTCCTTCTGTTGTTTAGTGGTCTTATCCTCTGTATCCATAGAAAATTTAGACATACCTTCATGAATTTTAGAGTAATATTTCACTTGTTGTAATACTAGATTCGTGATTGTAGCATGAGCATTATCATTTATATCCATGGATTATGTCTCATTTTCTTCGGTGGCCATGACATCTTCATCTTGTGATATAGCTTCTGTTGGATCTTTATCAGTGATGTCTTCAATAATGATCTCATCATTCTCAAGTGTTAAATGAATAGGATCAATCTTACTTTTATCTTCTTGAACAATTTCATTAGTTGTATCATCAATTACTTGCTTTTCTCTTGACTCAGTTGCCTCAATTTCAAAAATTTATCTCACTTTATCATCATTTTATTTATGTAATGTCTCCAAGTCTCTGATCATAATCCTTAGAGCTCTTCCCTTGACAATAAATTGTTTAGATTACTTCTTCAATGTGTTATTTATTTTAGGCAAAGATAACTTAGGTACAATTAGTACTAGAGATATTTCCCTCTTTTTCTTTTCAACATTCATTGCATATTTCCATCTTGCATCACTCTTGTTATATAACTAATAGGTAGATGATTGATGACTTCAATAGGTGTTTATCTAAACTTGTATATTATACTTTGTAAAGATAATTGCATCTTCAATTTTTACCTTATCTTCATCACTCTTTATATTATACTTTGTATACTTCATCTCTGCAAATATTCCATTCTTCTTCAGTATATCAAGAGAGTCATCTAGACTTCTTGGTGCTCGGGGTTGGTTCTTTACAAATTTGAATTGACTGAGATCCTCAGATTCAGTCTCACTATCTACTTGCAGTTTTTACTTTCTTCTTGGTTTGTTAGATGTTTTCCTACCTCTTATATAAGTTTTGGCTCTTGGTGGCTTTGTCTCTTGGTGTACCTTTGATGCTCGGTGATGCATTCATCACTTGTGGTTTCTTATTCTCATCATCAGATGGTTATGCAACATCTTCCTCAGTATTGACTCCAAGATTATTTGATAGATCAACAATAATTTTACTTGATTTTCTTTGAGCTTTGGGTATAAAAATACCTTGTTTGATTTTTTACATCACTTCCTCATAAGTTTCATAATGCTTTGCTCTTTTATCAACAGATTTTTCTAGGAGAACTTCAATTTGTTGTGAAACAATGTTAATGTCTATCTCATATCCCATTGGCTGCAACCATATAGACCTAGGATCAACAACCTTAATAATGAAAGTTTCTATATCTACCTCAAAGCATATGGTGTCTTCATATTTCTCCACTAATTAAGGTGGAATCCTGAATCTTTTATGCATTCTCGATTGAAATTTTGAAAAATAATCATTCATCACCATGTAAAAATTATCTCCTAAGATCAATATGCATTCATTTATCTGATAGATAATTGCCTTATTTGCACTCCATATCACATTGCCAATAGATGGAAAGAAGTTCTAAAAATAGAACAATATACATACCAACAATGATCTAAACTTTAGTGTGTTGGTCTTGGCTGAAATAGTATTGTATTCATATTGTCATCTAGCCACTTCAACAAGATTTCACATATATCAATCTGCATATCTTTCTTAACAATCTTATATGAAAGGTCTACTACTCCACATGGTACACTATTAACTCAGGAGGACTGGAAGACTTGGCAAGATATAACATTATATGCAAACCTCAGTTAAGGATATTCCACAGTTGAATATTATGAGACCTCTTCCATCCCATTGTGCTTTTTTTAGTTCACATAGCTTGTTCTTATCAATTTTCTTGTTATCCTTCAGTCTGTCACCGATTGGGTATCCAGTCACTATGTATAAAACATCCTTTGTAATCTTGACTGGTTGATCTAGCCACATAAATTGATCACAAACTTGGCTTAATACCATTATCATCCACTCGATCTTGAAGAATCTTGGTAAATGTGGGGTATGCATTAAACCCTTAGTCTCCAAGTGGATGTGATCATCCTTTAGTTTCCCATTCACACACAATCTTTGAAATGATGTATCAATTTCTGCTTCACATATCTCCTCGATCTTGTAGTGGATAAAATTATGAATATCTTTGATCAAGGTAACCCTCATAGGAATAGATGAGAGGGCTCCCATAATGTCTAGTTTTGTGGCCTTTTTGGGTGGTAGCTTATAGTTAGGGTTGACAGGATAAACCTTCTCAATAATAACTAGGTTTTGAACCTTAGGTGTCATTTCTTCCAGATTAACACTGCTCAAATGAAATAGGGTTTCATTCTCTACAACTCGGTTGTACTTTCACAACTAGGTCAACACTAGAAATCACGCAAATACACTCAAGTATGCTTAGATCATTTAATAATTACCTCTGCAATTTCTCAGATGCTCAAAGATGATTCGACTCTGCAACTCTCTCAAATGATCTTTGAAAATGTTAGGTTATAATGATAAGCAAAATGGTTTGTTTATAACTTTTTCATCATTTAGGATTTCCAACGGCTACAGTAATGAAAATAAATGCTGACACTGACTACTTTTCATCGATCAAACAAAAATCATTCCCTTTTACCAGTGAAACATGGAGCATAGACTTCACACTATATATCTAAATGCATCTTAATATGCTTATATGGATCTCTGCATAAATGCTAGGAACCAATTTAAGATACAAATTTAGTTTTCCACTTCCTACGCATACCCTTCACCGATTAGGTAGAGTTAGGTGCACCTGACTTGGAGGTTATGGTGCCATCAACTGTAATGAATGATGTTCCATAATCTAAAGTTTTCCTTTTCCATGTTTTGTTCATCTAGATTCTCACATCTTCAACATTTACTTTTTCTTTGTCAGTTGTCTCCTCCTCAGTTGGAGCTTTACCTTGGCACCTGGAGTCTTTGGCTAGATGACCTACCCTATGAAAATGAAGGCATGCCATGCCAGGACTTCTCCATGCTCTTCTATTGTTTCGACCATGCATCAACATGTATTTTTTTTGCATATGTCGATATCTCCCACATGTTGTACATGAGATCCTTCTATTGTAGTCCCATGGTATTGATGTGCCTAGTCAATTTCTTGATGTATTCTGCCGGTTAGGGACCCATTTATCATTCCTTCTTTGTGACCTGCAATCTTTAGATTTGTGACCATACCTATTGCACATATTGTAGTAACCAATGAACTTTTCCTTCCATGCATTGTTAGCAATTCTTGATCTACATTCAAATGCTTGATGTTCATATTTATTGCAATGATAACAATAACCATCAAACTTAGCAATGCTCAGTGATTTACCTCTTTTTCTTAGGCACACATTGGTTGTATGTCTAGGTTTCCCACAGTAATGAAAATCATTGGTTATATGTCTAGGTTTGCCACAGTAATGGCAATTAGGCTTCTTTGACTTTGGTGGGGAAGCAATATCTCTATTGTCAAGTTGTTTAGAGGACTCTCCTTTCTTGGTGGTATTGTTTTCAGTGAATCCAAGTCCATTTTTATCTTTCAGTTGTTTTTGAATTCTAAGTTGTTCATCCAATGTCCTTAATGCGTCTTAATTACATTTCAACACTTCATTTTATGCTGTTCCTACTTTCAGTTCTCTATTCAATCTTTCAATCTCAGACTTCAGTGTTTGATTGTCAAATTCCTTTCTTGTTACCTCTTGATTTGCATTCACTAGTTGGTCGGTCATAACATAATGATTTTGGGTCATTCTCATGATCTTATTATCTTTTTCATTTAGTCTTGCCTTAGTTTTTCTTTTTCCTTCTTCTTCCATCATCTGAGAATCTTTGGATGTTCTTTTAGATTCAAGTATCTCACCCATTCTGATTCCTTGTGCTTCTTGATCTTTCTTATCAGGTTCAACTGCTCGGTAAGTGCATCATTCTTTTCCATTAGTTTTGTAATGGTTGTTTCTGATTCATCATTCAGATTTCCTTCAGACATCGTCTCAAGTACATAAACATGTTCTTGTGTAGACTCTAATTCATCACATAGGCACTTTCTTACCCTTAATGACTTTTCCAATTTTCTTCTTAGATCATTAATCACCTCTTGTGCACTTTCCAATTCAAACTCAAGACTTTCAATTTTCTTAGCTTGTCTAAAAATTTCCATAGCTATGATCTTTTACTCTTAGATGGTTAAACCCTTATTTCAAGAGTCCAAGCTCTTATACCAATTGTTGGATTTAGTATGGAAAGTTAAGTACTAAGAGGGGAGGGGTGAATCAGTGCTTCAAAAACTTTTAACCTATAATCTGAGCATTTATCGAACTAAATACATTTCAGATAAAAATTATGAAATAGATAAATCAAAGCATGAAAACATAGCCCATAACACCATGATTTTTAGTCACACAGAAATCCTTGGTTAGAGGAAAAAAACTACGGTGGGGATGACACCCACAATCCTTCACTACTGCAGTAAAAATGTTGCTCGATTAGAGATACAAGGTTTAGTGATGACCTATAATTGATTGAATGTTTGAAGATGTTAAGTTGATGATCACCAAGCTGCAGAAAGTTAATGCAAGACATTAAATTAGTCAATGTATTGTATTGTCATTGACGTCAACTTGATATAATCTGATTGGTTATATACAAAGTGTCAAAGAATCAAGAAAACCAGAGAGATAAAGGTTATGCTTTTAGTAATGCATAAAATATCAGTATTGACTAAGTGACTACAAACACCGACGAGTAGTGCACCCCGACAGACAGAGAAACCCGAGAGGAAAGTCACAGTGTTGCCTGAGTAAAAAGCTCAAAAAACATTACTAACGAGAAGAATCACAAGCATTACCGACAAGCAGAACTTCATAGTGATGCCTGAAGGATAGACAACCCCGACAGAGATGCCCGAGGAAAACTGAAGTGTTAACCAAAGCTAACAAAGAGTTAAAACACTGAAAAGAACTAAGTTCAGAAATGACGTAAGACTTAGCTGGCAAAAACTAAAGGAGTTAACTGGTTGTTAATATTATTTTTATCACCAAGTTAAAACTAGAGATAAGTAAAAGATTTAAAATTGTTTTATTCCAGTTGTCAAAGAGAAATCTACAAGATAAAACTGAAGTAAAGCTTTAAAGCAAGATTGGCTAGAATTGTGGATCATGCCAAGAACAAGATAGTCAAGAACTGAGAAATGGTAAAATTATGTCTATAAAGAGACAAGCTAATTCATTACGAATTAGGGGTGAATAGAGAAGAAGGATGCTAGAGAGAAACTAGTGAAGAACAACTTCATATAGTCCTGATCAATCAAGCTGAAGAACAAGGCTAATTTTGCAGACACTGAGAAATAGAGAAGCACAACATAACTGAGAAGAAAGAAGTGGAGCAAAGGTATTGAAAAGACACATTGATCATAAAGTTATTATGAGCTTACAATAGATCTAAAAATTTGCAAAGTATAGTTGTATATGTGAATAGATCATTTACTGTTTCAATTTAACCATTGGATTAGAAAGTCTCTTAACCGAGTAGGACTTAACAATCCTTTCTATATTGAGATACATCTTAAGGAGTATAAAAAAGTTTGGTCATGAAGATAGCATGAGATGTCAGATACCATTTGACAAACTACACTGGGTTTGGTCATAAAAGGTAGCATAAAGATGTCATATATCAAGTGACAAACTAGTCTATTTAAATCCTCTACCTAACAATATGCTTGTAACCTTTAATAGGGTTAGCTCTACACCAAGCTCACTTCAGAAAAGTGAAAATTTTGGGTTACCGGTCCCAAGTGTTTTTTCCCTTAATAGGGTTTCCACGTTAAAAATCCATGTGTCAATGTGTTTATGAGTCATTACTTTAGTGTTTTGCATTACACATAACTAATCTGGATTGATCGGTATACAATAAGCAATTTACTACATTTCAGTAAATGAAAGACTATGAATCGGTAAACAGTAACAATAAGGTTTAACAGTGAACTCCGAGTAGTATTTATTTGTTGAGATTATTTCAAGGCATTCATCTTGTAGGACTGAAGATAACTAGAGGCTTAATATTGTGGTACTAATTTTTTGGGTTAATTTATTGGAATATTTTTGAGGCCACTGATTCAACCCCCACCCCCCACCCACTCTTAGTTATTCTAAAAATTGGTATCAGAGCTTGTGTGCTTAGAAAGGGAGTTTAACACCTCAAGCAAAAGATCACAAGATGAGGAAATGAGATGTGCCCAAGTTGAACAAGGAAAACTTTGCATCATGGCAAAGAAGGATAAGACTCCACCTATAAGGTATTGGAAATGATGTTGTTCAATACTTAGATACTGAATTCATGTTACCTATGGGACCTCGCACACTTGAGCAATTAAGAGAAAAGCATGAGCATAATTGCATGATGATAGAACTTGCTTCCTCACTCTCTGATGTTGAGTTTGAAGATGTCAAAACCCACACCTATGCAAAGAAAATGTGGGATAAATTGAAGCTGGTACATGGAGGAGATGTTAATGTACTAAGAGCAAAGGCAGAAAGTCTAAGAGGTAAATTTGATGACCTGAGAATGAGAGAAGGATAAAATATCACTCAGTACAGCTGTAGAATAAAAGAGGTAGTCAATTCTATCTGAGGAGTTGGAGGTATACTTGAAGAAGAGACAATGGTAAGTAAAATCCTAAGAACCTTACTACCTGTATATGATATTAGCGTATCTTCTATACAAGAAATGAGAGAAGTAGCAAACAATAACGTCACTCTAGATAGCTTGGTTGGTAGACTAATTTCATTTGAGGTGAATAAATTTGATAATAGTGTCTTACCATCTATTGAGTCTGCATTCAAATCTTCTTTGAAAATAAGTAAGTCAAGTCATAAACACACTATTAGAAATGATAGTGAAAATGATAGTGATGACCAAGATCTTGATGAGATTGAAGCACTAATGGCTAGAAGATTGCAGAGAGGCAAAGGTAGATACAAAGGTAAATTACCACTTGTATGTTTTAATTGTAAAGAGATTGGACACTTTACTGCTAGATGTCCTAACAGAAGAAAAGATGACAGATGTAATGAAAGATCATATGAAAAGAATTTTGATAGAAGTGACAACAAATATTACTGAAGAAACTGACAATCTGACATAAGAGATACCCGAGACTACAAGGACAAAGGGAAGAAAGCTTGTTACCTAGCTGAGAACAGAGATGGAGATAATGACACCGAATCTGATGAAGACATTGAGATGATATTTGTAGCCATGAAGGATGATTGAGATGAAGAAGAAAGGTAAGTAGAGACTGCACTAATATCTAAGGTTAGTAAGAATGATGTCTAGATTATAGATAGTGGCTACACTCACCACATGACTGGTGATAAACAAAAGTTTGAAACTTTTGAGTACTATAATGGTGGATTAGTAAGAATGGGTAATTACACACCTTGTCCAGTCAAAGGTAAAGGAACTATAATGTTGAATAACCTGATCAAATGTGAAAATGCATAATGGGCAAAAGGACTTACTATAATCTGTTGAGTGTTTCATAGCTGAATAACACAGGCCACAAGTAGAATTTGTGAATAAAAAGGCAGAGATCTTTAATGATCAGAGCTGGCGAACAGACAAAAGGTAACCTTTTCTATCTTGATGACATTAACACCACTTGTTTAATGGCTAGAAATGAAGACATATGGTTATTTCATAAGAGATTATGTCATGTGAATTTTTACAACATGATTAAGATAAGCAATAAAAGGAAAGTAAGAGGCTTACCAAGCATGTCAAAGCCCAAGCATATCATGTGTAAGAATTGTCAAAAAGGTAAGATGACAAAGTATAGTTTCAAGAGAAAAGCCCATACATCTAATGCTATTATAGAATTAGTCCATACTGATCTATGTTGACCCATGAGAACAAAGAGTTACTATGGTGATAGATATTTCATTCTCTTTGTAGATGATTATTCTAGAATGATGATAGTTATGTTCTTAAAAGAAAAATTAGAAGCATTCAAGATGTTTAAATGGTATAAAGCTATGGTAGAAAATTAAAGTAGTAAGGAATTGAAATGCTTAAGATCAGATAGAGGAAGAGAATTTGTTTATGATGAATTCACTAACTATTGCAATGAGCATGGAATTAAAAGACAGGTTTCTGCACCAAGAACACCACAACAAAATGAGATTGTTGAAAGGAGAAATAGATCCATTGTTGATTGTGCAAGAACACTGATGATAGAGAAAAGAATCACTCAAAAATTCTAGAGGGAAGCTATCAGTACTGCTATCTACACATTAAACAGAGTACAACTGAAGAAAGACACCAAGAAGACACCCCATGAGCTTTGGTATTGTTACGCACCCAATGTAAGTTACTTCAAAATTTTTGGTAGTCAATGTTATATTTTGAAAGATGATAGAAATGGAAATCTTGAATCCAAAAGTGATGAAGGTATCTTTCTAGGGTATTCCACCAAGAGCAAGACTTATAAATGTCTTAACAAGTCCTCTAAAAAAATCATTGAAAGTGAAAATATCAGAATAGATGAATATGCAGAGAAAAATGATGCCGAAAGTAAAAGAGAACCAGAAGACTACAATAGGTTTGTTTACACTGAAGAACCTAACACTCTACTCGAGCAACAATGTATCACTCCTGAGCAACAGAACATTGCACCTGAGCATCAGACTATAATTACCAAAAATTAGGAAAATGATGTTCCGAATGATGGAGATTAGAATGAAGGTCAAGATGATGATCAAAATGATGAACAAAGAGCTGAACCGACACTTGCCAAGTATGTCAGAAGAAACCATCCACAAAATTAGTCATAGGAGACAAGAAGGTTGGAATGAGAACAAGAAGTAAGTCACTGAACACTAGATGTTTAATTTGTGATTTTGAGCCTAAATCTGTTAATACTGCACTTGAAAATGAAGAATGGGTCAGTGCTATGAATGAAGAAATAGAATAGATTGATAAGAACAAAACATGGATACTACTACCGAGACCAGATGATAAGAATGTCATCGATACCAAATGAATATTAAGAAACAAGTTGAATGAGAATGGAGAAGTCACAAGAAATAAAGCAAGATTAGTATGCAAGGGGTATGCACACGAAGAAGGTATTGATTATGGAGAAACCTTTGCACCCATTGCTAGAATAAAAGGATTAAGAATTTTACTTGCTTATGCTGCATTCAAAGGATTCAAGGTATACCAGATGGATGTCAAATCTACATTCCTAAATGGAATACTGGAAGAAGAAGTATACATTGAACAATTGGAAGGGTTTGTTGATCCAGGCAAGAGAAACATGGTATGTAGACTACATAAAGCCTTTTATGGATTGAAACAAGCACATAGAGCCTGGTATGAAAGACTTCACTCCTATCTCATAAGCATTGAATTTGTAAGAACAAGTGAAAATAGCAATCTGTACTTAAAAGAAGATACTGATGGTAATATTCTAATTGCTGAAATATTTGTTGATGATATCATATTTGGGGGTAATGATATGTTATGTAAATCCTTTTCTATGAAATGAGAAAATAATTTGAGATGACGATGTTTGGGGAGATCAAATTCTTTCTTGGTCTATAGATTCTTCAACAAGATGCAGACATATATATTACGCAATCCAAATACATCAAGGAAGTGCTGAAGATATTCAAGATGGAAGATTCCAAGCCAGTTGGAACACCTATGAAAACCGGATATAAGCTGACAAAAGAAGACAAATCAAATGAGGTAAATCAGACCTTGTATAGATCAATGATTGGAAAACTAATGTATGTTGTTCATACTAGACCAAATATAGCACATACAATTGAATAGTTGCAAGAATCTCTACTAATCCCAAAGAATCACACATGACTATTGTCAAGAGAATTCTGAGATATCTAAAGAACACCGAGGACTATGGCTTATGGTATAAAAGAGAAGGAAAATTTGAGCTTCAAGTATATATAGATGCTGATTGGGCTGGAAACTTAGATGACCGAAAGAGCACAACTGGAGGAGCACTCTTCATGGGTGACAGACTTGTAACATGGATTGACAAGAAACAAGGATGCATCTCACAATCTACTGTAGAAGCAGAATATGTGGTTGCTGCTACAAATTGCTCTAACATTGCGTGGATCAAACAATTGCTAGAAGGTATGAATATAAAGATTCTTGAACCAGTGATTATCCATTATGATAATACTATTGTAATTAACATTTATGAGAATCTAGTCATGCATGCTAAGATAAAGCATATAGCTATCAAGTATCATTACTTAAGAGAACAAGTATAAGAGAAAGAGGTGATACTAGAATTGGTTCAATCAAAGGAACAATGAGCTGATATATTCACAAAACCATTGCCTAAAGATACATTTGAGTACCTAAGAAAAAGACTAGGGGTCCGACCCTTGTCTAATGGTCAGTAAGCTGACTAGGAGGCTACATCAACCTACACATAATTAGAAGATCATTCATGTTGATGCAAGCACAAAAATGGACTGCAAAGATACATTAGTACACAGTAAGGTACATATCTGCACCAAACACCAGAGTCACTGTATTTTTTATGGATAGAGAAATTCAAGGAGTATATTATAACTTTGGAATTATCAATGTTTACTTTGGCATTGTTGTCAAAGGGAGAGAAGTTCCTAAGAAATCAAAGGGAGAGATAATCATTAACCAAAGGGAGAGAATATCCAGAATATCCAAATGGAAAGATTACATATGAAATATCCATCAAAGGGAGAGAAGATATCCTAAGGGAGAGATGTAACCTGTAAGGGAGAGAAGTATCATGAAGGAAAAGATGACTTATTAATATCAAAGAAAAAAAGAGATGATCAAGGAGAGGAATAGTCAAAGGGAGAGACAACATCAGAGAAAGAATCAGAAGCTTCTACATGTATCCAGTGAATGGATTGAAGATTAAAGAAAGAACTATGAAAGAAAAAAATCTAAGTTATATGAGCTTACCGAGAGCCAGACATTTGTATTGGTTATAATACAATAAGATTGGTAGATTGATGAACTACAAATGATGTATTTCATATTGTATTAGTAATAATATAGTGTGATAATGTAGTGTGTTTCAGTCAATGCCAAAGGGAGAGATTGATGACCTATAACTGATTGAATGTTTGAAGATGTTAAGTTGATGATCACCAAGCTGCAGAAAGTTAATGCAAGACATTAAATCAGTTAATGTATTGTATTGTCATTGATGTCAAATTGATATAATCTGATTGGTTATATACAAAGTGTCAAAGTCTTTAGAGAACCAAAGAGATAAAGGTTATACTTTTAGTAATGCATAAAAGATCAGTATTCACTAAGTGACTACAAACACCAACGGGCAGTGCACCCCGACGGACAGAGAAACCCGAGAGGAAAGTCACAGTGTTGCCCGAGTAAGAAACTCGACAAGCGTTACTGATGAGCATAATCAAAAGCATTACCAACAAGAAAAACTTCACAGTGATGCCCGACAGACAGACAACCCCGACGGACAGACAACCTCGATGGAGATTCCCGAGGAAAACTAAAGTGCTGACCAAAGCTAACAGAGAGTTAAAACACCGAAAAGAACTGAAGTTCAAAAATGACAAAAGACTTAGTTAACAAGAGCTAAAGAAGGAGTTAACTAGTTGTTAATATTGTTTTTATTGCCAATTTTAAACCAGAGATAAGTAAAATATTTAAAGGTGTTTTATTCCAATTGTCAAAGAGAAATCTACGGGATAAAACTGAAGTAAAGCTTTAAAGAAAGATTGGCTAGAATCGTGGATCACGCCAAGAACAAGATAGTTAAGAACTGAGAAATGGTGAAATCATGTCTATAAAGAGACAAGATAATTCATTACGAATTAGGGGTGAATAGAGAAGAAGGATGCTGGAGAGAAACTGGTGAAGAACAACTTCATACAGTCCTGATCAATCAAGATGAAGAATAGAGCTAATTTTGCGGACACCGAGCAACAAAGAAGCACATCATCATCGAGAATAAAGAATTGGAGAAAAGGTATTGAAAAGATACATTGATCATAAATGTATTATGAGCTTACAATAGATCTAAAAATCTGCAAAGTATAGTTGTATATGTGAATAGATCATTTACTGTTTCAATTTAACCATTGGATCAAAAAGTCTCTTAACCAAGCAGGACTTAACAATCCTTTCTATATTGAGATACATCCTAAGGAGTATAAAAAATCTTGGTCATGAAGATACCATGAGATGCCAGATACCATTTGACAAACTACACTGGGTTTGGTCATAAAAGGTAGCATAGAGATGCTAGATATCAAGTGACAAACTATTCTATTTAAATCCTCTAACAAGGTCACACCTAACAATGTGTTTGTAACCTTTAACAGGGTTGGCTCTTCACTGAGCTCACTTCAGAAGAGTGAAAATTTTGGGTTACCGACCCCAAGTTTTTTTTCCCTTAACAGGGTTTCCACGTTAAAAATCCACGTATCAAAGTGTTTATGAGTCATTAGTTTAGTTTTTTTGCATTACACATAACTAATCTAGATTGATCGGTATACACTAAGTAATTTACTGCAGTTCGGTAAATGAAAGACTGCTAATCAGTAAACGATAAGAATAAGGTTTAACAGTGAACTCTGAGCAGTAGTTATTTTTTGAGATTATTTCAATGCATTCATCTTGTAGGACTGAAGATAACTAGAGGCTTAATATTATGGTACTAAGTTTTTGGGTTAATTTATTAGAATATTTTTGAGGCCACTGATTCACCCCCCCTCTCATTTATTCTAACATTTAGCTACTCCTAATAGCTTACGTTGTTAGGAGTACAAAAATACTTATACATTCTACCTTGCTAAAGGATTTTACAATCTCTGATCTGAGAGATCTACCATGTTAAAGGATTTACAAAATAAGACCTATTAGGGCCTACCCAATAATGGGATTTACACACTTCTTCACACTATAAAACACAATACAAAATGTCTATGAAAATGCATCAACACCTGCTATTCAAAATCTTTATCTTCAACTATTTCTTTACCTTATACTACACTCGGTAACATCAATCTCATTCATATGCATTGTTCTGTTGTAACTACTATGTACTCGATGTTTCTCTTCATACTTAAAATTTTCTTCAACTCAACAAAAACAATAACAACAACTTTCCCATTCGAATTCATCCTTTAAATAGAAGATTTTTTTCCTCTTAATCTTATTGATTAGGTTTTCCTTCTTTTACTCTCAAGCGTTAGATCATCCTTAAGAATAGATTCAATGTATTTGGTACTCGGTGAACCATGTAACCATTACCGTGGAACTTGAACTTTTCTTGGAGGTAAAAACATTACTTTTGCCACTTAATCTTTACCATATATTATTACCTTGAATTTTATCAATCATTGATCTTGTAACTAACTTTATCTTCATCTTTGGAATCTATCAGGTTTCTATGACTTTGCATTAAATGTCATTTTGATCTGTGTTTACCATAATTGTTCCTTGCACGGTAACTAACTTCATAACTTGGTAACATGAACACTCGGCTCGGTAACTATCATGCACTACTTGGTGCTTGCCTCTACTCGATGACTAACTCTCTTTTATTTATCGTCTATCTTTACCAACTACTTGGTATACTTTACCGACTGACTCTTATACTTCCTTCTCCTTTAACCGACTAACTTACTTAGTCAATATGACTTTGACAAAACTAATGACAACAAAATAACTCTTAGGAGTATCACAATGACCATAAGTTCAGCATTACTACCACTGAGTAATTTATAAAGTGGATATAATTCATCCCACTAACACATATTATTGGTAACAAAAAATTCTACATGATCCTTAATTATATCATATGTTGGTACACTTTCCCCCTCTCCATGATTACAAATAAGGGTCTTCCCTTCAAGAATCAAGATGTCCATGAACTCTACGATAATTTCCATATCTAGCATCATTTCTCCACACCCTACTTCCCCCAAGGTAATAGCCCAGTTGAGGCCTCTAACAAATCAATCTCAAAAATCCTTAAAAAAATGGTTAATGAAGTTGGTTGACTGGCACATTCATATTAATCCTAACTTGTGGGGTTACTACACACATGTAAATGCATTCCCATAGTTTCCACACAATGCGCCCTTGTTTATGGCTATGAAGTTATCCTTCTCATCGAGGTCAAGCTACCTTGTTTGTGTATCTCACTATGCAATCTTATTAGAGATGAAAACTATAGAGTATCCTGCTTGCATGAGCTAGAACTACTGGATGATTTAAGATAGAATTATTTGAACCATCCTAGAGCTTATCAAAAACACATGTTCCATAGTTATAATCACAAAGTTAAGACGTACACATTTGAGGTTGGTGATCTTGTCCTTAAAGATAATCATAGTAATTAGCAAGATAGAGAGAAAAATGGCAAGTTTGAACCTAATTGGATTGACACATACATTATCATGACTACATATGGGCCGGAAGCATATCAATCAGCTACTCAAGGGGTTTATGCATTAGATTATCCAATTAACAACATCCACTTTTTCAATTTATATAACTGGTTTCCTCAAGGAACCCCCTCAAAGTCTAGAAAAAATATTTAAAAAAAACATAAAAAGTTCCAAAACAAAATCAAGAGAAATAATTTGTCCTATGGTGAAAACCACTTTGGTGACACCTTGGGAAAGTACCATGGTGACAAGAAACCAAAACCATGTGTATGGAATCTACTCCTCCTTCCCTCAGATTCTACTTGGTCTTTCTGTATCCATTTCCATTTTGTGTCATAATAACCTTTTCACCCTCACCTTAGCTTGTGGATTGTTTCACCTTTCTTGCTCGCTTGCACACACCTTTTCTATGCATTATAAGCTATTAATATCCTTTACTAAGGAATTTCTATAGCCTTGGATATGGGTTGGGACACTTGGCACCTCACAATCAAAGTAACTTTCTCCTTTTGTTGATTTTATTTTCGTCCGCAATACATAATAAATTTCAATTGGTATCGTCAACCTGTATCATTCCACTTTTTCTTCACAATAAAGACATCATTTTCAAGGACTAATCATACATTTTAGATATAATTTGGCAACATTGAAATTCAATGAAATCATAGAATGATGATATTGAGACCAAAAAAATATTACAACATCCCTATCAATCTATCAAACTATTCACATCAACTATGACAAGAATCATTTCTGCATGAATCATGATGGTTGTTTGTTTGATTTGTTTGATTTATTTTTAGTTTTTATCTTTAGTGGCATGACTTTTAGTTTCTTTGAGATGTCTCTGACTAGATATCAGGTATCTATAGGATGTCTTTGAATTGAGAGAAGATGATGGGGCATGTTCACTTCTTTGTGCTTGTAGATTATTCCCAAGTAATATGTTGATTTGTTCTTAGGACATGATTATCTAAGATAATTAAGGATGTATGGATCACATGTGAAAAAGGAAAACTATTAAATATTTTATGTTTCTTGCTTCACATAATTGGTATATTGTTTCATTTGGATCTACTCCACATAAAGATAAATTCATTATTTTTCCATAATAAACTCAATGATAATATAGCACATAAAAAAGCACAAAAACCCTTCCATATCATCCATCTCTTTTGTACTCCCAGTTACACTCCATTTCATCCCCATCTACCTATGCATAATGATAGTCTTGAGTTGATTGACTGAGTACTTAAACACACCAAAAATATAATATTGTCATTGCAGTAGTTGCATACCCACACACAAGTTTTACTCCTACACATCATATCGTATCTGCATCCATCATGTTAGTACATATCATATACATCATATATCATTATGCATGATCTCATTGAGTCCTCACATGACATTGTCACACAAAAAATCTCATATACATAGAAGATATCCATATAGAACATACATGTCATATTCACATATACATCATATAGGATCATAAGTCTAGAGTCATACATCTAGGTCCCATAATATACATCATCATAAAGAAAGAATGACATAAACATGGCATTACATAGAAACTATCTAGATCATAGCATGTAGAAACATCCTCATATAGAAACATCACATCATATAGTAATATTGTATCAAATAGAACCATAATGCATACATATAGAGTATATTTTAATAGAGTCTCACATATAGATGTCACAAAATCATATAAGTGTCAGACTAAAATGTTATTAATATACAAAATGGCTGCTATCGAGCCCCAAAATACATCATCACTCTGTATCTCTCTCAAAGATCAATATATCTTGTTGATACATAGGGAATTGATAGATCTATGATGTACTACTCATATCAAGATTTGCACATCTTAGGTTTATTTGAGCTCTTGATGGTCCCACTCCTCCTGTACTTGGTGGTGGTAGTGGTCGCAATGGTCCCATGAATCCTCTGATCTCCGACCATGTCCTGTGTGATCTTTTATATGAGATTTGTGCAAAGCTCCCAATCCTTTTTCCTAGTAGTACAATAAACTCATATGTTTTTTTCTAGTACAAAACCTCAAAACCTAAGTGAAATATCTCTTGTGCAACACCTTGATCCTCTCGAAGAGTTGCATGACCCTATCACAATGTTGCCTTTGCTCTCTATAATTTCTTTAGAGTTGCATTCCTTCCATCCATGACATCATCTAGAAACCACTGCATATCTATTATCTTGGTCTCTCTCTCCTAACTACCTTCAAAGATGGGCTATCTCAGCCTCTTCTCCCTGATCATGTACCTATACTGGAGGTTGTCCACTGAGTTATGATATATGATACATATGCTCAAGCTTAGAGAAAAAAATGGTTTTTTATCACCATTAGATGATATATGGCACAATGATAAATGCACTTTCTACTACAAAGAGAGGAGAATGATACTAGATGGTGTGTATAAGATACTAAGGATGCCTATTATAAGAGAGTTGACTTAATATAATCAATAGGGGGATGAGGCAACTCTATGTTGAGCCTCTAACAATGGTACTAGGGACATGGATATCCAAGGAGGAGAGATGAGGTGGGTTGATATGATCACTTGTGGATCACCTTTACCATGCATGTTAGGAGTAATTAGAGGATACACATGTCTAAAAAAGAGATCATGGAGGGTTATCTACTAGATGTGGGAGGACTGTAGAGAGGATGGTGATGGAAGAGACTTGCTTTGCATGGGGTCCCTAGTTGTTATCTCACTTATACCATGATATTTATTAGGTTCTATATCATAGAGGGAGCAACTTGTTACCTGGAGTTATGCTACTACTTATATGCACATGGGAGCACATCACAATTATATGAGACATTCATATCAAGT
Source organism: Thuja plicata (assembly GCA_018584345.1). Lineage (NCBI taxonomy): Eukaryota > Viridiplantae > Streptophyta > Pinopsida > Cupressales > Cupressaceae > Thuja > Thuja plicata. The sequence continues at coordinate 207,789 of MU223657.1, forward strand.
TTAGGGGAGTAGGAAAACCTTATGTCCATATGTATGCATGGATCACATCTATGCACAAGCTGGGTAAGATGGAGCACTGGAGACATGTGTTAGACCAAGTGGACTTAGTGATCTGGAGGCCATATCTAGATTATGAGGACTAGGAGGAGGATGTAGAGGTTCTATAGTATTTCTATCAGACATGGTTCTTGATAGGGAGGATACCCTATATAATTGATAAACATATACTAGAGAGGGTGGAAAAATAGTATGGTCAGATACAGGGACTGGCCAATGGTAGAAGTGGGTTTTCACAAATCATGAAGGAGATGAGAGAGTGGGGCACCATTCTATCATTTGAGATGGCTAGGACATAGTTTAAGACACTAGTGTCAACTCCATAGGATATGCAAAGGCATGTAGTAGATGCAGGGGTGACAACTGAGTTTGCAGAGTGGTTTATAGTGCATTCATTTCTAAAACTGATAGGAACATGAGAGTTAGTCCTATAGTTAGATGATGATAAGGAGGAGATAGAGATACATTTTAAGAGGAGAGACATGAGGGGACAAGAAGATATAATTAATCCAAATATCAAGGGGATGGAGGAGATGGAGAGGATGATGATGATGAGAGTCAAAAAACACCACCACCACACCTAACAAGATAACCACCAAGACCACCACAAGGTAGAGGAGGATAGAGTACATGGGCACCTCTACTAAAAAATATGCAATATGATCTTCAATAATTTTCTCATAAATCTACCATATAGCTACTCCTAAAACTCTAATTTTTACTCATAAAAGTGTTCCAAAAGGAAAAGGCATGCAATAAATTCTTTCTTTTATCTCTCTACAAAAAAACTTTTATATATAAATGTCATAATATTCCTTCATCAAAAAATGCTTTTTCTCTGCAATACTACTTTACTTTGTTGCTTTCATCCCTTTTATGCCACCATATTTTGGCAGGGTAAATGCTCCTTGTCCAAGGGATCACCCCCCTAACCATGCATTGTGGCTATTGGAAAATGGTTGGTTGGATTTCGGTCTAGGAAATAGCTCGGGCCCAAAGCTGATAAAGGTAGACTTGGGTTCCCTCTGAGACATGAAAGATGTCAAACTTACACTCCTTGATACCTTAATTGACCAGGTTGTGGCTTCTTGGAATGGTGCCTTTCTAGGGATTTTTTTTTCTCTCAAGCCCTCAATAGACATGGTGCGGAAATGAGTTGACATTAAATTGTTATTGAAGGGCAACGTCTCCTCAAGTGTGATGTCAGGTGGGATATTTTTGTTCCATTTTACTTTAGAGGATGATTTGTGAATGGTCCTTGTGGGCTTGTGTACTTTTGGGAAATACTTCCTTTCCCTTTGCAAGTGGAGGCCGAGTTTCATCCCAGAAGCATCTTTGAACAGTTCAACCCATGTTTGGGTAAGAATGTCAACATTGTCTTTGGAGCTGTGGGATAAAAAAAAAATAAGATGGATGGGAAAAGAATTTGGACAGTATGTAATGATGGACGAGGTATCCAGAACAAAAACAAGGTTAGTCTTCACTCATTTTTGTGATAACGAAAAGTGATCTCCCTTACCAAGGAAAAGAAGACACTCAATCTAAATTGTAGAGGGAATGAAATTTATTGGCTACTGACCCCCAAGATTGTACCTTGAAGAAGGAAACTAAGTATTCAAAGGAATGTTCAAAGCAAAAATGTAAGATGCTTTCATCTGCTGACAATACCTAGGTAGGGTCTCTAGATGAATCAAAATGGGGATTTGACAACCTCTCTCGTACTATGATGGAATTTGATGATGGGTCCCTATTGGCTAATGTGAATTTGAAACAAGAATATAGTAATGTGTTGCATATTGTAGTGGGGGGTGTTCCTACCCAAGAGAGGAAGATGAGAGGTAAGAGTTGCGGGGATGTAGTAGCCAAAGAAAGGCGTCGCTCCTCTATTAGACTTTCAAAACTCAAAGGAGTGGTAAGGGATTTTGGGAATGGGAAGTCAAAATACCTAAAGGGATAATTCATAAACAAGAAATGAGGACCCTCTCATGGAATATGAGGGGTCTGAACAGTCCTCAGAAACAATTTTCTTTGAAGGGTTGTATTCAAGACAAGAGAATTAACATTATCTTATTGCAAGAGGTGAAGATGAATGCACATACCTTTAAAAGTGTTGCTAATTATATTTTTCCAGACTCGGCCTATGTGATTAGTCAAGCTAATAGATCTTTAGGTGGTATAGTAACAATGTGGGATCCAAGTAGAGTTAGGAGAACTTTGATTCCCTCTTCTCCAAACTATTTGAATTTTTCCTTAGACATAGAAGATGATGTTTGGAATTTAATCAATGTGCATGCCTCCAATTTTTCATCACATAGAAAAGTGTTTGGAAGCAGTTGCAGAGGTATCCTAGATTAGGAGTGCTTATGGATGATAGAAAGTGATTTAACACTCCACTATACCCCTTAGAGAAATGTGGTGGGGTATTGGATTGCATTGATAGTATGGATGACCTTACAAATGTCATTAATAGAATTGGTCTATTGGACATTGAACTCACATGTCATCCCTCTACTTGGTCAAATAACAAAAAAGGTAACAACTTTATTTAGGTAAGATTGGATCATTTCTTAGCCTTAGCTCATTGGAACTTGGGATTTAAGGCTTCTTTAATGGCACTCATGAGGATCATATCTGATCACAACCCGATTCTCCTCTCTTGGAACAATCATATTTCCATAGGGTAGTCACACTTTAGATATGAGATTATGTGGTCCTCACACCCTAATTTTAAAAGTTGTATTGAGAAGTGGTGGAATACGCTAATTCAAGGAACTACTATGTTTAGGGCCATGAAAAAATAAAAAATTATCAAAAATAATGTGAAGGGTTGGAATAAGGGGTCATTTGGGAATATCTTCTCCCACAGGAAGGAAGTTGAGGAAAGCCTAAAAGAAATACATGAAAGAATGGTTTTAGGGAATGATTTCCCTAAGATATGTAGAGAGGAGGAGGACTATGAGAAATGGAGAATGATCCTAAGTAGGGAGGAAACATATTAGAAGTAGAGATCAATAATCTAGTGGCTAAGGGAAGGAGATAGGAATCTTGAATTTTTCCTTAAATTGACTAGTAAAAACAAGCAAAGAAACATAATTCAAAGTCTAAAAAATGAACTTGATTAAGAGATCATGGAGGATAGCCATTTGGGTATTATGGTTGCAGATTATTTCAAAAAGGTCTATGTTGATAATGTGGATTGTAATAGAGGTATGAAGAACTAGCTATTACAATGTCTTCACCCTTCTCTCAATCAACAAGATAATACATTGATTCTTGGTCCTATATCTAATTAAGAGGTTCAAATTGTAGTTTTCTCTTTGGGTGTTTACAAATCCCTAGGACCAGAAGGTTTCCCTTCAGCTTTCTTTTGAGGATTCTGGGAGATTGTGAAGGTCAATGTCACTCTAGCTGCAAAAGACTTCTTTAATACTAGAGAACTTTTAAGGATGGTTAATAGAACCTATATTTTCTTGGTCCATAAGATCCCTGAGATGTTGGTGATTGGATATTATAGAACCATAAGTATGTGTAATACAATCCATAAGGTGTTCACCAAAGTCCTAGTCAACAGGCTCAAGCCTTTTCTTTATCACATGAGCAATAGTAACAAGAAAGGTTTTGTTCCTGGACATCAAATTTTTGATTCTATTATTAGTATTCATCAGATTTTACACTCTATGGATAAGTGTGCACAACTGGGCATGATGCTTAAACTAGATATATCTTAAGCCTATGATAGGGTGAGATGAAACTTCTTATTTAAAGTTATTGACAGAGTGGGGTTTAACATGAAGCTGATCAATATGTTTAAGACTTGAGTACAAATAGTACAATTATCCATTATGGTTAGTTGGAGGCCCAAAGGAAATATCTTTCCTAGAAAGTGCTTAGATAGGGTGACCCTCTCTCCCCATATCTCTTCATCATCCTTGTTGAATTTATTGGAAGAAATTTCTTACACCTTGTTAGCAGGGGTAAAATAAATGGAATAAAAATTGCTTCAAGTACCCTAGCTATGGTGATTCAACAATTTATGGATGATGCAATCCTTTTTGTTAAGGCCTCAGTGGTCAAAGTGAAAATATGGAAGGATTTTCTTGATGATTATGAAAAAGATTCAGGGCAATATATTAACTATAAGAAAAGAAAACTTTACTTCTTTAACACTACGAATGATCTCCAAAGGAAGGTCATGACCACTTTGGGTTGTCAGGATGCTGCACTCCTGTCCACCTTTAAATGGGGTTACCTCTAACTGTAAAGGAGGTGACTCTCTCCTTTTGGAATTATGTTGTTGAAAGGCTCCAAAGGATGCTTGCAGGCTGGAAAGGGAAGCTTCTAAGAAGTGTAGATAAGTTGCAACTACTTGCCTCCTCCCTTCAAGGAATACCCCTATATTTTCTTTCTCTTTTCAAAATCATTGGTGCTATGACTGATAAATTGGAAAAGATTTAGAAAACATTCATTTGGACAGGGATGGAGGAGAAAAAAGAATGGTTTTAGTGAATTGGGAAATGGTTTGTAGGCCCAAGATGGATGAAGGTATTGGTTTGCGAAGGATTATCCCCATGAAGAAGGCATTGATTGAAAAATTAGGGTGGAAATTAGCGGTTCACAAAGTAGATTGGTGTGATATAATGTGTGCAAAATATCTTAATTCAGATAAGTTCAGTAAAGTTTTATCTACCCCTTCCTACCCAAAGGGTTCTAAGATATGAAAAAACACAGTGAAGGGGAAAAAATTGATTCAATGGGGATTGAAGTGGCAGATTGGTAATGTTGAAATATTAATGATTTTGTGAATATGTTTGGATGGGAGAGGAACCCCTTGCCAATAACAACAATTTTAAATGTCTTATGGGTATAATGAAGTAGTAATTTGGTGATAAAGTTGGTAACTATATTGAGCATTAGAGAAGTTGGAAGGATGTTTCTAGTTGTTTTTAAATTAGGCTTGAATTCTCTGATAAAGTCAGAGAACTACAACAAATGGTGGGAAGACTTAAAATTCATCTATTTAGTATGGATGAAAAATTCATTTGGAGTAAAAATCATGATGGGTTCTTCTTAGTGAAATATGCATATTCCATGATTTTGGGTAGAGGTAACCCCCCTCATTGGGCTAGGGAGGTGTGGAATTATTAGTTGATCCCCAAAATAAACATATTTTGGTGGATGATGATGCAAAATAGGATCATCTCCTAGGAAAACTTGATCAAAAGAGGGTTTCAATTTCCAAACATATGCACTCTATGCAAGCATGAATAAGAATCGGTCTCTCATATCCTCATTCTTGAAATTTGATCCCCCCTCACCTTACCTGGAGTATATGGAAGGAAAGGAACACTAGAAGTTTTAGACAGATTGAAAATTTTGTCGACTTTTTCTTTTTCTTCTTTTATAAGCTTTTGATGGAAAATATTTCCATGATCTCAGGGAGATGTGCCTCTTTTCCCTAATCTACATATGAGAATTAGGTGGTGGTTAACTAGAGACTCCCACATAGTTATGCAACTATTGATAATCCTAAGGTTTTAAAAAGGAGGGGAACAAATTGGAAACCTTCAAAACATGAGTAACATGAGCTGAATTTTGATGGTTCAGCCAAGGGTGCTAAACATGCTGCTAATGACCTAATTAGGACCCGCACTGGAAAAATGGTCCTTGCTTATGCTAATAATCTGGGCATACTTACCAATAACCAAAAAGAGGAGATGGCTATGCTTTGGAGATTAAATATACACTTTCAATAGGAATCAAAGTCTTGTTTTTTTGAAGGGGACTCTAAGTACATAATAGATACTGCCATAGGTGTGAAAAATTGTTGTTGGTCCACTAAGGGCATTATTGGTGACATTCACATGCTCCTCCCTAGACTTGATCGATTCCAAATTGAACACTCATATAGAGAAGGAAACAAGGATTTTGATGTCTTTTCTACATATGGGCTTGATATAACCAAGTCAATATGTTGGAGAAATGAGGAGAAAATTATTCCAAAAATTAGAAAAATAATTCAAGACAAAGGGAAAAAGTGTTTATAGGTTGTGAAGCACTTATACTTGTGTAGGAAATCCTAGTGACACCTGGCTTTATAGTTGGTACACTTGAATTAATGGCTGAAGAAAATATTTAATTGGGGATTGAACATAAATTCCTTTGGGACTTTGTTTTTATCCCTTACCTTGTCGAGAACCATTTTGGCGATAATTTTACTCTAGATCGGAGGATCTACGACTTGGCCGATATTGAGGCCATGCCCCTATCAGTCTTAAGGAAGATGAGATTACTTGTTATTATCCTTGATAGGGTACAATACACTAGCGATAATTTTGGGTTGGACCTCAATTTGAATCTTTGGTTCACCACCCAAAGCCTATTTCAAAATGCCTTTTGCAAGCAGTTGGCAAACAATAAAATAATGGATAGGTTTCAGTGAGTCTATTGGTGGAGAAATATGAAATGCAATATTATGGAGAAGGTAGATAGTGTTGTCAAAGGGAAGACAGTGACTATGCAAGAGGGAGACAAAAAACCTAGGTCCTAGGAAGGTGGTGTTAATGTGGTTCTCCAGAGTAAAGATGTGAAATCAGTGGATTAGGGTAGTAATGTTCTCATCAATCTGCCCAAGATCTCTAGGGAGGTGAAAAAGGATTTTCCAACTGGAGAAGGGAAAGACAAGGAAATGATCGACCAAAAATCACAATGAAGAGCTGCAAATTTAGGGAAAACTTGTGGATAATCAACCTCCAATCTAGGTTGTTAATGTGCATCTAAATAAGGTTACATGGGATGAGATCCTCAAATAACAAATTGGTTTCAAAGATTCCCAAAAAAAATTCTTCATCCTGGATAGTTTTAAAGGTCTAGTGGATAAGTATGATGGGGAAGAGGCTTCTTCGGCCTTCAAGGGCTATGTTGATTGTCTTAATTTTATGGGAGGAAGTTTGTGCTCTTAGATATGTGAAGGAGGAATTCTAGGTACTCATAAATAGAGTGGACTACCTCATGAATCAAATTCTAGAGATGGATTGGGAAATGCAAAACATGGAAAAATTTGGGAGTTGTATCATGTATGCTGCAATGACTTCCCCATGTCTTCTCGATTAAGACTTACAAGATAATGAGTTACAAAATAATCGAGAGCTGTTGGAATTTCTCTTTCAAGATTGGCTTTGTGTTCTAGCCTCCACCAGATGTGTGCCACCTATTTAGGTCATTGTGTCAATTTATTTTTTAGTTGTTGACAACTTGTCTACAACTATTAATCATCTATTATTCTACTACTATTGTAATCAATTTAAGTTTGTAAGTGGTTGTCTTTTGTAGTCCTCTGAACTAGCTTGACTAATTATACAACCTTTTGGTTGTTGTTTTGTAAATGGTCAACGCCCTAGCTTTTGTTTCTTTTATTAATAAAAAACATTCCTTCATCCAAGAGATACACCTCTCTAAAGAGGTTAGCCTACTCAATATTAAATATATCTTATTTTATTTAAACTTATTCTCAAGAAGTGGGTGTCGAAACTAAGAGGGGTTGGCTTAACCAACAATAATCAAATTTTTATTTGTTTTATTTTCTTGCCCAAGATGGGTCACAAGTCAAGTAGGTCGGCCCTTTGTGAGGCTCCAAAATATTATATATATTTATTTCAACTTACTTAATTTGGGGTGATCAAGGAGGGGGTTGGCTCCATAGAAACCCAAATTAATTTGTATTTTTAAACTCATCGAAGGGGTACTAGACACGGGTCAATCTATGTAGGCAATAAGTTTTATTTATGTAATTTAATTGTCTCCTTCTTGATTAACAAAATCTCCATAATAGTGCAAAATCTAACATGTAACATTCTAGTTCTCATGTACAAAATACATAGATTAATAAGAAATATATTCTAGTTCTCATATTATTCTCTCTATATATCATTGAATATTATATGCTAACAACACATTTGAGTCATTTGCATCTAAACCATTCTCCCTTAGACCTACTTGTAACCAATCCTCTTAAGAGTATCTCATGTACAAAATACAAAAAAATAATTATAAATTTTTGTTCTAGTTTTTATAGTCTTCTTGACTAAACCTCTTATCTCATTATTTCTCATGTAAACACCATAAATAGGTCCTCATTTAGAGTATTTTACCCTAGACTACCTAAGATTTGTATAATTTCATGTTCTTCTTTATCTAAATCTTGTATCTCTATATTTGCTTCTACACGCAAACACCACATTTATGCCCTCATCTAGTGTATTTAGGAATATATTATTTAACTATAGTTTTTATAATTCATATATCATATAATTTATTTTGAAATGAAAATAAGCTATGGGAAAAAAGGGGGGGCTAGAAATAAGCAACAAAGCTTATTGAAAAAAGTGCCACATGTCTTCACCATTTTTTCCCCACCTCCTTTTTATTTGCCTAGCAAATATAAGGTAAGGAGAGCATGGGGACATGCTCTACCTCTTTATTTATTATTTAAATTCCACCTTACATTTAAAATTTATAACTCTATTTTAAATTTTTACAATTATAACTATACAAATGAAATTATAATATATACAATATAATTTATTTTTAAAGTTTCTTATTTAATTTTTAATCTATAATAATTTTACTTTTATGAAATAACTATTAATTAAAATATACATAATATTTATAATAAAATTAAAATTAAATTTACATATATGAACTAATTATTCATTCAAATAAATTAATAAATTACATAATTATCTATTTATTAATTATTATCATTATCTAATATTATTATTAGTCATTTAATTAAATAATAATATGATCTAATTATCTATTTAAATAAATAAAAAATTCATAATTATTCTCTCATATCTTTCTTATAGTTAACCCACTCTTAAAATTGGCAATTTCCACATTGAAATTGATATCTTCTCTTTTTAGTTAACTCACTCTTCAAATTGACAACTTCCTCTTTGAAATTTAAAAATTATATTCAATAAATTGAAAAATTCATCATTATCTTCTCATGAGCTTGAAATGGTACTTTTTTAGCTACTTCAGAAGGCCCGTTTGGTTGGGGAATTGGAAAAACCCTGGTTATGCACCAAATCCTGGTTATGCATAACCCTAGTCGTGCAAACCCTGGTTATGCATAAAATCCCTATTTGGCATAAAATTTTAAAACCGTATTATGTTTACC
>MU223657.1:219147-232798 GCA_018584345.1 Thuja plicata
GTATGCATATATATACATATGTGTATATATATACATGTGTATATACACATGTGTGTATACACACATGTGTGTATACACACACGTGCATGTATATACACACACATATGTGTGTATGTATATACACATGCGTGTATATATGTGTATGTGTGTATATATACACATGTGTGTGTATATACACACACACGTGTGTGTGTGTGTGTATATGTGTATGTGTGCAAAAACAAAGTTCCAATTCCTATTCCAATTTTGTGGAACCAAACGCAGAATCTGCATCTTCTCAGTCATCTTCCAGGTGAACCAAACAGGACATCCTAATTCTAGAATTCATTTTGAGAATAGCCCAATTGCCAGAATGGATTCAATTCTAGAATTGGCAATTCCAGCATGCACAAATTCCACGAAACAAACGGGCCCTTATATCTTTTGTAGAGTGTGTAATACAACTTAATAGCATGAGTAATTGGCAACAAAAAAATAATATTAATATTTTAAAAATATAAAAATTATAGAATAATATTAGTAAATGTTTATTTAAAAAATAATATTTAATTATTTTCTAAAATAAAGTTTCTTATAGTATATGTTAAAATAATCATATTAAATTAATAAAAAATAAAAGAAGAAAAATAATAATTTTTTCTTTACAATATCAAATTATAATACATTATTAAGAATTAGAAATTGAAATTTTTAGTTTATATTATACAAATCTTTTTTTTCATGAACATATTTTATGATTTGTGCTATACTTTGGAAAAGAACAAACTTCCACCTGTTTAACTATTAAACCACATCTACATATGTTATTCCTTGGAAAAGTTTCCTACAAAAAGAACCAACTTCAACCTCTTTGACTATTAAAACTAAAACTTCTTTAGCTATTAAACCACATTGACATATGCTACTCCTAGGAAAATATTTCTTAAAACGAACATGTGTATATGTTATTCCTCAAAAAGAACTAGCTTCAACCTCTTTAACTATTAAACCACATCTCTATATGTTATTCCTCATAAAAGATTCCTTAAAAAGAGGATCTCATATGATATTCCTCGGAAAAGAACCAACTCCGACTTCTTTAACTATTAAAACCGAAGCCTCTTTAGTTATTAAACCATCTCGCATATGCTATTCTGGGAAAAGATTCCTTACAAAAGAACCAATTTCAACCTCTTTCACTATTAAAACCAAAACCTAATACCTCTTTAGCTATTCTTGAGAACCAACTTCAATATGTTTAGCTATTGAAATCAAAACTTCTTTAGCTATTAAATAGAGCAAATGCACCACTTCTCCATTGATTTCATGTTCTCAATGTTAAATATATAAGTGGGAGGGAAGTTTTTTACAACTCATTTCTTATGGAAGCGTGCAGATACTTAAGGCATAAGCTCATTTCCACCGAAATGCAGAGGCAAAAAGGCCCCATATTCTTCTCATGCAGATGCTTATTGTTATTCACTTTTCCTTTTCTACTTTGGGCACAGAGACATATGAGATGGCAGTTACTGCCAACTTTTAATTAACGGTCAATATGAACAGAAATCAACACTCCAACCGCCTTCAACGTTCATACTGCACGGATTTCCCTGACCCCAAAAAGAATACAATGCACAACGTATACACACATTGTCATAAAACAACATATAGAGGGGTATTACTTCATTCATGTACATGCATTTTGTCATTGCATGGGGTATTACTCCTTATTACAAGTAGGTTTTCTGATTGACAGTGTGGTCACATGTGGCTTGAAGTTATGATGATCTGGGCGTTCTCCCCAATGAAAAGATCTTTGTCTACTTCCCACTTTGACTGCTTCATTAGGGATTGGAAGAAACAATGGCAGAAAATATATTGCCCTTGATTTCTTGCAGTGTGAAAAGTAAAAGTTTGTTGGAGGAAAAAAAGGCTGTTTGTAATCTTATGAATGAATGAATGGGGATGCATTATATGTGGAAGGGGAAGTGTGTTTTGGGTTTCTTTTGTCAGTAGCCAACGGTCTGAGATCTTACCATTTGTCTTCATCCAATGAACAGGGCAACGTCTGATAGTTTCAAGCAGCTAAAAATTAATGAAAACGAAGTAGGTAAACAGCATGGGGATGTGGGTTTCGTTTATAGTTATTGGGAAAAAGGGTTTTAATGAAGAATTTTGATAATTGCGGTTAATTAATGTGCACCGACTGGGATTACACGGTGACATGTCGGATGTAAGAGTAGTGGAAAGAAGGAAAGGTGGGGATTGTTTTGTCAAAACAGTTACTGAATTTGTATATTATTAAAAAAAGATTTCGCCATTTTTCAAGAAATGGTGGGGAACTCCGGGCACATAGTTGTGCATATATTGACTCCATTCCTCCCCATTTTCTTCACTCCTGAGCTGCTACTGCTCTCTCATACTTGATTCATTCTGCAGTGCAGAGCATTTGCAGTCTGTCTGTCCTGTTGAGTTTATTCTTGCAGAAAGGCATTTTCTCAGAGTAGTTCAAGGGCTTGCTATTAACGGGCATTGTGGATTTGGGAGATTTCTAGTGTGCAATTAGAGCTGTTTTCAAGGCAATGTCCTAATTCTTTACCTTTGGACTCATAAGAATATATACACTGCGTGTTTGCATTTTGTGAATGCTTGTGTTTGCTGTCCTGAACTTTTGAGAAGCTGCATTGTGGATTGGTGTGGTGATTTAAATCTTTTGAGATCTGTGTTTTAGTTGTGGGCAGTGTATGCTGTGCCCTAGTTGAAACTTGTTTAGTTTAGATCCGCATTTATTTTATTAGGTGGAGTTGTCTCTGCATTGAATGTATTTGTGGGTGCCCTGAGTGATTATCACACTGAAGCTGTACACCCATCTGAGCAAATTTTATTAACAACTCTGAGTCTCTTAGGTCTTTTCACATTGCATGTTCTATCTGGCACATTGCATGATCTATTTGGGAAATCTATCAGGTGTCTTTTTCATAAGAGTTCTATTTTGAAGTGGGTATTGAATTGCAGATTTCAATGGCTTCAAGTCTGTGCATTTTGGTGCTGGCACTGTGCATTGGAGGGGCAGTAGCAGGCCATGACTATGGTGCTGCCCTGAGTAAAAGCATCCTTTTTTATGAGGCACAGAGATCTGGTGTTCTTCCTTCCAATCAGAGAGTCAACTGGCGTTCTCATTCTGGTCTTCAAGATGGGAAGGCGAATGGGGTATGGTTCCCCTCCTTTTTTAAGCTGTGATTGAAAATGTCCTGTTTATATCATTTCTGTGTAAATAGCATTTTACCAATACAATAGTATCTAACTCTCATCTAAGTTCTTTACTGGGCCATGGAGTTTGGTCTAGGTTTTGTTTTCTTCTCACAATTTGTTCACTTTTTCTTGAAAAATGGTATCTAAAGATCAGTTCTTTATTCCTTTTTCCTTCAAATTTTGTAGGTTGATCTTGTGGGAGGCTATTACGATGCTGGAGATAATGTCAAATTTGGTCTGCCAATGGCATTTACAGTTACAATGCTCTCATGGAGTGTTATAGAATATGCCAAACAAATGGCGACCAGTGGCGAGTTGGGTCATGCAATGGAAGCTATCAAATGGGGAAGCGATTATCTTATCAAAGCTCACCCAGAGCCTAATGTATTGTACGGAGAGGTCAGTAAAATTTAATTTAATTTTTATCGTAAAATTCTGTTGTGATTTGTTACACCTATGCTCATACCTATGCTCATTTTGTTTTTGGTTATACTTCTCAGGTGGGCGACGGCACCTCAGATCATTATTGCTGGCAAAGGCCAGAGGACATGACCACTCCTCGCCAAGGATACAGAATTGATGCAAACAATCCGGGCTCAGATCTTGCAGGAGAAACAGCTGCTGCAATGGCTGCTGCATCAATAGTTTTCAGGCACTCAAATCCTGCATACTCCAATGAGCTTCTCAGTCATGCTAGACAGGTTACCTTCTACCAGCATCTTAAAAGCTGGATATCATGTTTTTGTTGTACTGTATTAGCATTAGACTGTAGGAATCTTTAGGGTTTTCTTTCTTGATTGCTAACATCTTTGTAATCACCCCTTGCAGCTCTTTACATTTGCTGATACATACAGAGGCAAATATGATAGCAGCATCACTGTTGCACGAAAGTACTATGGTTCTATGAGTGGATATGCCGTAAGTCTGATTTGCCCTATAACATTTTAGCCTGGATTTTTTGTTTTAAACTATGTTTTGAATTTGTTTTCTTCTTTTCTTACAATAATAGCAATGCCCTCTTTTAACAATTAAGGTTTGTGTAAATGGCGGATTCTGGTAATGATAGTTGTGAGCATTTTATCTGTTTTAGCTGATCAAACTTCTACTTGCAACTTGTCCAGGATGAGCTTCTTTGGGCTGCTGCATGGCTTCATGAAGCTAGTGGGGATCTATCTTACATGGAGTACCTAATTAACAATGCTGGTACGCTAGGTGGAACTGGGTGGGCAATGACAGAATTCAGTTGGGATGTCAAGTATGCGGGAGTTCAGGTTCTGGCATCCAAGGTGGGCAATGAAAAAATGTACTTTTATCTATGCTCTGTTTATGATTACACAATGATGACAATTCTTTTTGTGTCGTTATTTGGGTGACCTGCAGTTTCTTATGCAAGGTAGAGGAAAGCAAAGTGAGTCTGTATTGCAAGGCTACCAGGAAAAAGCAGAGTTCTTCCTGTGTGCATGTATGCAGAAAGGAAACCAAAATGTGCAGAGGACTCCTGGTGGGCTTCTGTATGTGCAGAAATGGAACAATATCCAGTTTGTGACAAGTGCGTCATTCCTCCTCTCAGTTTATTCTGATTACCTTACTTCTGCTGGCAAAAGCCTCCAGTGCCCGATGGGTTCCGTGCAGCCCTCAGAGCTTCTAGCTTTAGCCAAATCTCAGGTAACTATGAACTGAATCTATATCATTGCCCGGATTTCTAATTGCTCATAGAAAACTTGTTCCGTTTATTTGATCTTTTCGTATACCCTGCCTTCTGAACTGCACTCGAAAGTTGAGCGTTTCGTAGCCTTTGCTCTTGACTTAATTGTGTTTACCCACCTGCTAAGCTATTATATGTTTCCATGATTTCATTGCAGGTTGATTATATCCTTGGTGATAACCCAAGAGCAACGAGCTACATGGTTGGATATGGCAGTACCTACCCCAGCCAAGTTCACCACAGAGCTTCATCTATAGTATCATACAAAGTGGACTCATCATTTGTGAGCTGCAAGGGTGGTTATGCAACGTGGTTTAGCAAGAAAAGCAGTGACCCTAATGTTTTGGTGGGTGCAATTGTTGGAGGTCCTGATGGGAATGATAACTTTGCAGATGAAAGAGACAATTATGAGCAGACAGAGCCTGCCACTTATAACAATGGCCCTATAATTGGTCTTTTGGCCAGACTGAATAGAGGTGCTGGCTTCAATCAGCTCCTTCCAGGTAATTCCTGAAATGAATCAAATTTGATGTCCTTGTTACAGTACTTAAAGTTGGTTTGTTTTGTTGATTCAAAGTTTGACGTTGACGATTGATTGATTAAACTAAGTGGGTTATATTTTGCAGTTGTTGTTCCTGCCCCAACAAACACACCCACGTCCTCTCCTCCAGCAATTAAGCCAACACCCACTCCTTCCCCGGCAGTTGATCCATCTCCTAGTAATATGCCCTAACCCTAATCTTTTAAAATTTCAAAAAATTGAGTAAGGGTGTATTTTTGGCAGCCATCATGTTACTAATCCGAATGCATTGTGTGCAGGCAACACACCACTTATGGTCTCACAGACATTGACCTCTTCTTGGAGCTACAGTGGACGAACTTACTACAGATATGCTGCAGTTATCACAAACAAATCTAAGCAAACTGTTAAGAACCTTAAGCTGTCAATTCAAGGGCTTTATGGACCTGTTTGGGGTTTGTCAAAAACAGAAGACTCCCTTTACAGCTATCCCAAATGGTTACAATCCCTTTCCCCAGGGCAAAGCTTAGATTTTGTCTACATACATGCAGGTCCTCAAGCTTCCATCTCTGTTTCCAGTTATGACCTGAATTGATCTGAACCCTGTTTTCTGTTCTATGTTTTGTCGTAGTGATAGTCTGGTAGGTTAGAGTCAGAGTCCGTGTATAACCATAATGTAGAGTCATCAAATCAAGCAAATGCTTTTCTTGTCGTCTAAGCTCATCCATTAGTTGTTCTATGTGAGTTCCTGGTCAATTGACAGGGATTAGTCTCGCAAGTGTACTACTCCCTCCTGAGTCAGGTCTGTACAGTCTTGTGAACAAAAAAGTATTGTTATGGTATTATTTTGAGTCAGGTATGAGGAGAATGAAGTGAAGAGAGAATTTACTGTGCTCATCCTTCAGCTCCTCATTTATCATCTCAAGTCACATTGTCCATTTACTGCTGTCAAGGTTACTGTCATATATGTGTATGTGCTGTTTTTATGGTTAATATCTCCATCTTTGTAAAACTGAGTGAAGATGATTAAAATTGAGGGAAGAAGATTTTGCAGGACCTAGCACCACTCTCTCTGCAAGAAAGTAGAGATGTTGGGAAGTCATAGGTCTAGTGTCTTTTTTGTAAGTTTTTATCCAAAAGATTGATTTAATGGAGAAGTGGTTCGTTTTTTTACATGGTTGCCTTTAATCTACACTTCAAATAAAATATGGATCTTCTGATTTGTGATTGAAACTGTATATAGTAGCTTGACATTAATGTGTACATATCAAGGGTAATAAATGATAAACAATTCACATGGATTTATGCTTTAAAGACATAATTCAATTCTAGACATAATATTTCCACAATCCACAGTCCATAATAGCATTTGAATTCCTTCTAAATGCTTCTGGATAATGAAAGTCACCCAGAAGGCCCCATTTAAGCACATAATTGCAAATCACTTTCTATGCAAGAACCTCACAAATTTTAATGCGCAGAGAATTGAGGACATTGTGTTTGGCCTGGGCACACACAATTGCTCCAAGGGTTTGAATGATGTCTAGCACAAATCAAAATTATTAATAATTAGTAAATCAATGTAGGTATGAGCTTTTAACATATAATTGCAAAACACTTTTAATGCTGTTTGCTTTAACACATTTTAATACTAATGTGCTTGGCTGGGCACAAAAATTGCCCAACAAATTTTAGTTGGCAGCTTATTTCTATTAGCTACCACAAACCATTCCATGCAAGTGATTCAGGACACATTTATGATGTCTTTGGATTGGCACATAATTGCTCAACACATTTTAATGGTAGCTCTCTTTTTCTTCCCTAAATTAGGTGTCAGCAATGCGAGTAGAAGGATCCACCAAAACAAGCCTGAAAACCAATAAATCAACTAGTAACAAAGAAATAACAATATTTAACGACTAGAACTAAATCAAACAACATTATAGGTTTGAAGGGAAGTACATGAAGCAGTATGTATCATTTTAATGATTTACAGTTGAACAACTCATCTAAAATTTTAGTTACCAGCAATAACCGCAATGAGGGCAAAATTAACAGGGCTAATTATCACCATCTTTGCAGTGTTCAAGCCACTGTCAATTGTAAGGCCTAAGAGCTAACATTTTTAACTTCTGAGTTATTAGGTTGAATTGCTGCTTGCTTGCAGCTATTGTTGTATCTGGTTATTGCTTGCAGCTATTGTTGTATCTGGTTATTGTTAAATTTTTGGTCTGTCCTGTGATAAATTGGTAGGGAACACAGGTCTTAGGTTGAAGAGAGTTGAAGAATGGGCCTATCCCAATTTCATCTCTTTTTTTTATCACATTTTTGGCCACAATAGCTTACGTACACTTGAGTTGACCTAATGATGGAGAATTTGGAATTTGTCCTCGTAGGATATGTATGCCTTGTTTTAGCACAGCCAGGCGTGTCCCTTACAAGTCGTGTAGACTAAAAAACGACCAAAAAATGGATGGTAGCACCAAATACAATATTTGTAGATAACTTCTCAAACATAAAGTGATCTATTCTTCAAATGGAAATATTTTGAAAATGATTTTTTCCCTTAATTTTAATTACCAAAGTAATAAACAAATTGTTACCCAATGATTATTTAAAAAAAGTGGGTTCCAAGCTCAAAGTACCACAGAAGCAAAATCACATTATAAATATATGTATTAATCCTTTGATGTTGAATCTATTTATAAGAAATATTTAATTAATTACAATTTTACAAAGTTTTTTGAATGGACGCTAACTATATTGATCTAAATAATCATAGGATTATGATTGTTATAACAGAGGGATGTTGAAGGTGAAAGATGTTGACAGTTGAGGAATATCAAATCTTTGATATGATGTTAATGTTTAGGAACAAAAAGAAGGATGTTTCAGAAAATAATCAATCTATTAAACATTCATTATAATGTTCGTGCTTTTCTAGTCTGTTTCTTTCAACGTCTCAATAAAGATGTTTTCTATCGTTCCTTAAATAGGAGGATTTTTTTATTTTTTTATTTTGGATCAAAATTCATTTTTCATTTTTACAAAGGTAACAAATGGTTTACGAGGGGAAACAGAATCTTTTTGAACTACTTCGGAGAAGCAATGAAGAAGCTTAGAAATGAGGTCTATTAATAAATTACAACTTCGCTTTTATTAAGATTTAAGTGATTATTATTACAAGCAAATAACATAAATTGAAGATAATATTGAAGTTTAAATTTGTAAATTTTGTTATTATTAAATTATATGTTGTTATGCTAGAATTTAGTTATATAATCTTGAGTTAATTAACATTTTATAAATAATGGGTATGGAGAATTTTATTTTAGAAATATAAATGATTTATTTAGTATTCATTACATTTAAATGATAATTTTAATCAGTCTAGTGTATATTATTTCTAATTAAATGGTTTGAGGTGAATAATCAAAATTTTAAATATCATTTAATTATATATATTTTATCAATTCAAAAGGCACATCTCAACTTAATGTAAGTAAGAAAAGTTTTAGGAAAAGCTTAAAAAAAATGTGCTTAGAGATTAGATAAAATTTATTATAGTTGTAAAAATAGAGATGCATTGTCCCTCTAAATCATTTCTCTAATCAGCACTAAATTTCTTCTTTTTGTTTGAGATTTTAATAATGGAGCCCACTGTTGTGTTTACTTGCACTCAAAGATTGGGTATCTAAGATAAATTTGAGTGTTAGCTTCAAGTATAAGGCTACTTCCTTTGATCTGTTCCCAAAAAGAATCTTATAGCTCTCAAAGCATAAGGAGAACATTTGAAGCTTGAGAGGTTTAAGCCAAGTCCCCTTTAGCTGGGCAATTTGTTGGTCCTTAGCTTGTTAATATTGAGTCAAGTAGTGTTGCAAACTCATAGAGCCTGAGAGACTCTTACAAACTTGATTCAACTCATTTATTCTTTCTTGTAGTTTCTACTCAACCGTGTCATTTTCCCTCTTCAAGGCATTGACCTAGGCTTGAGCTCTAACTAACTCTGTTTGAAATTTTGTTCAATGGTCCTACTCAAGTTGCTTTCACCTTGTTCTCCATAGTTAATTGATCCATAGTGCTTTTGACATGTACTAATTCCTATTCCTTTTTCTCTAGTAATTGATTAGTCTTGAGAAAGTCTATTGTGATAGACTTTTGAGTTTTCATCATCAATTTGACTTTATCTTGATGTCCAAACCACCCTAGGTTCAGACCAATCACATGAATGGAGTAATCAATCCTCAGGTCATATATGTTCTCGAGGCTTGATTATAGTCAGTGTCAAGCAAGAAAAATCATTAATGATTACCATACTAGATCAAACATTGATCAATTACGGGGAACAAAAAGAGATCTTCCATCAATTTTCTTTTGCTTTTCTAATTGATCCTTTGTCGAACACACCACAAGACTAAGAGGGGAGGGGGGAATTAGTCTTGTACAAACTTTTTTTTGCCACAAATACTTATCAGTTATGTTTATTCAATTAACCATCAATTGAAAATCTTGCAATGAACACATAAACACCAAATTTTCATATGGAAAACCCAATGTGGGAAAACCATGGTGAGAATCACACTCAATATATGAATATTTGATTCCAATGTTTTAGGCCTGAGGCCAAGGAGCTCACTGCTCCTGAAAAGGACTTGTAGGCTAAGACACACAACCTTAGGGCAAGATATAAAGGGCATGATTGAGACACACAATCCTAGAGCAAGGTACAATATTGTACAAGATGCCAAAATAAATCATTGTCTTGTAGCAAACACATGGAATTGATGAATTGAAAAGATTTAGGATCTCCTATTCATGCCAAGCATTCGCTACCACAAACTCTATCGATTCTAAAAGATATTATCAATTTGCACATCTTCTCTTCTACATTCACATCATACTAACGTCAGATTCAATCCACACTCAATCCATACTCAACTCAAACATCCACTTTCCTATACATATCAACTTGATCATCAAAAACCTCAACTAGGCCGACCATGGTAAATAAAATAATATTTACACAAAGTTGACCACCATGAATACTTTCACTCAATTTGGTCCACCCCAAAAGATAAAGGAGACCCAAATACATCATAACACGCCTCCAACAATTGAATAAACTGAAGCACATGCAACATAACATCCTCCATTAATAGTATCAATGTAACATGTAGAAAAATATTAAAATACATTAACAGTTCTAGCCCACATAATGTGGATCTTACCACAGCATGGTAGGATCCATATCAACCTCTGAACTCTTCCTCCAACGCATATATGGACTAAGAGAACATAATTCAAAAAACACGGACCCTTGAGTCGGCTAGAGACCAACACAGACAATGATACCAAACAAAAGACAACATATGTTCACTTGCGGAGCAAACCAACATAAGATATCTGAACTAGGCTATACAAAATTTAGGAAAATGTCCACCAAATCGCACACCTAGAAACACCAATGCACACCATTCTCTAGATGAGTCCTAATAGCCAACCTCACTGTCAACAAACAACCAAAAAAAACTTTAACCTCTAAACTTTTGTGGATGTGTAAACATGATAGTGTAATATTCACATACCACACTCATTAATTCCAAAATTGTAAGCCTCCAACTTCTTATGTAGAGAAATGTAGAGCATTCTCCAATAAGGACTTCAAATACTCTTTCCTGCATATTTCAACTTCCCATATTGTGACCTTTTAGATACACCATATACTGACTAGATATCACCATCAAACATCTGAACACTTAATACCAAACTTCTATCAACTTCCACACATCAGGCAACACATCACTTCATCAAGTTGACATCAATGACAACACTGAACACATATTACTAATAGCATCATGGCTTCTCTTTTAAGTTTCAATATCTTGGTAGAACCCAACAAGAGATTGAATAAGCCCCCTTGTGAAGGGAAAACCTAGTGGTAGGCCATATGGAATGGTCATAGGTTGTTGTGAGGCAACAAATTATGTTCTTGCAGTATGATGGGTTGAATCACTAGAGTAGATGTAAAGAAAGGGGGGATATTGTAAGGTTGTTGGGTAGGCGATTGCACCATGATTGTTGAAGAGAAAGTGGCCTGAGGGGTGGCAAGCAAAGCGGAACAAATAGATTCTTACGTAGAAGAAAAGATAAAAGCTTGAGAAGAGAGAAGGGAAGAAGAGAAGCTTACCTAAGGTGTCATGATTGACAATTACTATGTAGGTGGTGTAGTGACTACTTTTTCTTCTTCTACTTCTCCTAAGGTCCTTACCAACTTTCTCATTTTTTTCTTGGACATGAAGGAAGAGGTGATCATGATAGAAGTGGTGCCAATCTCTTACATTATTTTCTCAACTTTCTTGGAGGCAATTTACTCTTTCAGTTGGCCCATAGAATAGCAAGGCTATGACCATTGGGGAGGCCAAGAGACCTCACACACTTCTTCCATTTGTCCCCTTTTTGGAGCCTCTTCTTTATTCTACTACCTTCCTTTCAATGGTTTCTCCTCTTCTATTGCATCTTTATGACTATTACTAGTATCAC
This sequence comes from Thuja plicata, assembly GCA_018584345.1. Lineage (NCBI taxonomy): Eukaryota > Viridiplantae > Streptophyta > Pinopsida > Cupressales > Cupressaceae > Thuja > Thuja plicata. The sequence continues at coordinate 231,144 of MU223657.1, forward strand.
AGATAAAGTGGTGGCTTGCGTGCTTCATCCAAAAGCCTTTCACAGTCCTTAGATCTATAGTGAAATCTATAGAATTTCTCTCCATCTCATTAATATATTGCATATATATATCCAATAAGGCCACAATATTCTCCACCCTTCAATATTTCTCAAGTTGTTGTTTCAGACCCCTCTTCATCAACTTGGGTGGATCGTACTGCCTAATGGGCTTATAAAAGGATTCTCGTGGTTGGAGAGGTTCTACAAAGATGTAAGCTAGATCAATGTAAACAACCAATGAATCTTCCACTAGTGACTTTTCTCTTTTGCTTTTACTGATGGTGTGCACTCCGTCGGTGTTCTCTATCACTTGGTGAATACTTGACATTTATGCATTGCTGAAAGCATAACCTTTGTTCCATTGATTCTCTGAAGTCTTTGGCATTATGTACATGAACATACATATGATATCAAGTTGACATCAATGACAATACAAACCATTAACTGATTTAATGCCTTGCATTATCTTCAACTTAACATTATCAAACATTCAATAAGTTACATGTCATCAATCTCTCTCTTTGGCATTGATGGCAACATAATATATTATCACACTATACTATTTCTAATATAATATGAAATACAACAGTTGAGATTCATCAAAATACCAATCTTTTGTTTGATAACTGATAAATGTCTGATATCCGGTAAGCTCTGTTTAAGCTTAGATTTGATTCTTGTTGTTCTTTACTTTTTGATGTGTTGAGTCTTCTTCTTTTGTCAATTTCTCTCCTTTGCCTTCTCTCTCATTTATGATGTCTTTTTCTCTTTTTAACAACTCTCCCTTTGTATAAACTTTCATACAATTTCTCTCTCTCTAAGGATATAATCTCTCCCTTTTGGAGTAATCTGATAATGGATAATCTATATCTTTTTCAGAAGAATGTGATAATCTCTCTCCCTTTGACAACAATGCCAAACAAATATTTTACAAATATCTGACATTCATGTCAAACAATCTTTTCTCTCCATATATTCCTTGAATTTCCCTTATCCATCAGCAATACATTAATATGCTCTGGTGCTCAGTGCTGATATATACCTCTCTGTATATAGATGTATCTTTGAACTTCATCTTTTTGCTTGCATCAACATGAATGATATTCTGATAATATGTAGGCTGATGCAACATTCAGTCTTTTACTGACTGGTAGACAAGGGTTTGACCCCTAGTCTCTTTCTCAAGTACTCAAACGTATCCTTGGGCAGTGGCTTGGTGAAGATATCAGCTAATTGTTCTTTTGATTGCACATACTCAAGTATCACCTCTTTTTATTGAACTTGTTCTCTTAAATAATGATACTTGATTGCAATGTCTTTATTCTTGGAATGCATGACTGGATTCTTGGAAATTTTTATTGTACTGGTGTTATCACAATAGATAATCACTAGTTCTGAGATCTTCATATGCATACCTTCCAGCAACTGTTTGATCCATGCAATATTTGAGCAATTTGTAGCAGCAACAACATATTCTGCTTTTGCAGTAGACTGAGAGATGCATCCCTGCTTCTTGCTAATCCATGTGACAAGTCTATCACCCATAAAGAATGCTCCTCCAATTGTGCTCTTCTGGTCATCAAGATTTCCAGCCCAATCAGCGTCGGTAAACACCT
>MU223657.1:234325-248999 GCA_018584345.1 Thuja plicata
CCTGTTAAGGGAAAAACCACTGGGACCGGTATCCCAAATTTTCACTCTTCTGAAGTGAGCCCTGTTAGGAGCCAACCCTGTTAAAGGTTACAAACACACTGTTAAGTGTGACCTTGTTAGAGGATTTTTATACATATATTGTCACTAAGTATTTGGCATCTACGCTACCATCTTTGAATCAGTCTCATTAATGTTAATAGGCTTTATGCTAATCTTACTACCATCCTTGAATTAGCCTCCTTAGACTGTCAATAGGCTTTAGGTAAGATGGATGCTACTATCATGAGTCAATCTTCTGGTAATCTTTTAGGATATACCTCAATTACAAAAGACTGTTAAGTCCTGCTCTGTTAAGAGACTTAATGCTTCAATGATTAAACTGAAACACAATGACTTATTTCTAATGCAACTTTGAATTGTAGATATTCAAATCTATTTACATGCAATACCTTTCTGATCAATGTATCAATTCTATTCCTTTGTTCTTCATTCTTTCTGCTCTGTGATGCTATGCTTCACTGTGTGTCAGTGTCTGCAGAATTCTTTAGCTCTCCCTTAGCTTGATGAACCTTCATCAGTTTCTCTTCAGCATCTTTTATCAATTCACTCCCCCGTGTATCTAATTTCCCCTTTTTTTGAAATGAATTATGCTTGTCTCTTATATAGACATGATGTTCCTTAATTCTTGGTTCTTGACGTGAAAAATAATCCAGCCAAATTGATTTACAGCTTTAACTCCTGATTTATCTCGTAGTTATCTTCTTGCCAGCTGTACAAATCATCTTTAAATCACTTACTTAACTATGGTTGAATAAAACAAATAAAACAACTAGTTAAGTCTATCCTTAAGCTCTGCCAGCTAGATATTTTGTCATTTTCTGATCTCTCTGTTCTGTCAGTCAATTCTGCATTTCGTCGCCAGTGCCAACTACCAGTTCTGTAGGTACAACTTCAGTTAGCTTCGGGATCTCCGTCCGTCAGGCATCATTGGATCTTGCTCGTCGGGCAACAATGTTTTTAGCTCGTCGGGCAACACTGTCTTTTTCTTCGTCAGGCATCACTGTGACTTTATCTCTATCTTTACCGATGGTGTGCACTCCGCCAGTGTAGTCTATCACTTGGTGAATACTTGACTTTTATGCATTGCTGAAAGCATAACCTCTATTCCATTGATTCTCTGAAGTCTTTGGCATTATGTATATGACCATACAGATGATATCAAGTTGACATCAATGACAATACAAACCATTAACTGATTTAATGTCTTGCATCATCTTCAACTTAACATTTGTCAAACATTCAATCAGTTACATGTCATCAATTGTTGCTGCAAACTGTTCAAACATTGCATGGATAAAACAAATTTTGAAAGGCATGAATGAAGAGATCACTGACCCAGTGGTAATTTATTGTGATAATACTAGTGCAATAAATATTTCAAAGAACCTCGTGATGCATGCAAAAAAAAAGAATATATCTATCAAATATCACTACTTGAGGGAACAAGTACAAGAAAAACAAGTTATATTGGAATATGTACAATCAAAAGAACAACTTGCGGACATATTCACTAAACCCTTACCAAAGGATACATTTGAGTATTTGAGGAATAGACTAGGGGTTCGTCCCTTGTCTATCAATCACTAAGCTAACTAGGAGGTTGCATCAACCTGCATGTAATTAGAATATCAATCATATTGATGCAAAGCTGAACTGGACTGATACAGACATATCAATACATTGCAAGGTACTTATTCTACTGCACTGAAAACTAGAGATTTTATGGCTACTGAAGAGTTGTATATTTTATTTTTGAAATTGTTGTCAAAGGGAGAGAGATTTAATGAAATATCTATACACTTCAAGGGAGAAAAGGAGAAAAGATAAAGGGATAGAAATGACATATCTATCCATTAAAGGGAGAGTCAAGAACAGAAAAGTCAAAACTGTAGGGAGATTCTGCATGGTGAGTTTTTGCATTTGTAGACCTAAAGTTTGGTATTCTATGGCATTTTCATATTGAATATTTCATATTGTGTTGCCATCAATTCCAAAGGGAGAGATTGATGAACTACAACTAATTGTATGTTTGAAGTCATTTTGTTGATGGTCAACCGAGTTACAGATGTGATGATAGACATTAATCAGTTAATGTATTGTCATTGATGTCAACTTATTTGAGTATCATTATGGTAAAAAACATCTATTATGAGTTAAAAATATGGAACAAACAAAGTTTATGTGGTTGGTAATTGAAGAGTTTTGTATACACCGAGTAACAATGAACACCGAGTAAATACAATGTATATTGAGCATAGTGTTAGCCGAGCTAGGGATCACCGACACATCACGGTATTGATCGAGAAATTCTGAGGCCGACTAAAATGATGAGCTATAAAATTGATGATTCTGAGGTAAATGATAATTTTTTTTATGAAGATCAAATGGCTATGTAAATTCAAGGAAGATCAGACGATGAAGATTGAAACATGTTTTTGACACAACTGTCGAGGAAGGTTTAAGTGGCAAAAACAATGATGGAGATTAAGCGATAAAATCTAAAGGATGGAAATTAAATGAGTTATGATGTCTATATAAGAGACAAGAGATTCATTATGAATTACATGATGCACACACATGCAACTTTCATGCATGACTGATCAAACTAGTTAAAGACAGAACTGAGCATTTCTGTAGACAACACTGAGTGACAGAGAAAGAGCATTGACCGAGAAGAACAAAGTATGAAGAATCAGATGAACTGAAGTGAACAAATTGATCATAGGTATTATGTACTTATCATAGATCTGAAAATCTACAAACAGAGTTGTATTTGAATCAGATCATTACTGTATCAGTCTAACCATTGTTACAGATAAATCTCTTAACCGAGTAGGAAATGAAAGTCTTTATTATGACATTCTAATGAATGTTGAATGTTTTTTTATGACCCCATAGTGAATGATTGGTCAAGAGATAACGTTAGTTTTAAATATTCTAACCAGGTCACATCTAACAGTGTGCATTGTAACCTTTAATAGGGTGGGCTCTTAATTGAGCTCACTTCAGAAGAGTGAAATATTTTGGGTTACTGGTCCTAGGTGGTTTGTCCCTTAGCAGGGTTTCCACATTAAAAATTTATGTTTCAATGTGTATGATTGTTGTGGATTGTTATTTTGGTTTACACATTACATTATCTGCATTGATCGGTAATCACAGTATTAATTTACTGGTACTTGGTAGACAACTAGAAAGTTGACTAATCAAAGTTTAAGATCATAATATACATTTCACCGAGAGTATTTATATGTTTGAAATTTTTATTATCTACGTCTTGGGAGAATTTGGGATTGTAGGATAATTGAGAACTAACTGATTCACCCCCCTCACAGTTATTATAACATAGCATTCAATCATTGAAGCATTAAAGTGGTGAAGGAAAGACATCCATCCAAGGTCTCCAAGTCTTCCTCATAGATCCATTCAAGAAAGTTAATCCCCTTCCTTTGATGAGGGATTTCTCTCCCATGATGGCCAAGTAGAGAGCTTCTCATGTGGTGCAAGGAGGTTCATTCCATTATTATTCAAGTGGCATAACTGCATTCATTATCTAGAGATGGTGATTATAGATCGCATACATTGGTGAGGACATCCTTAATCTTCCTACATCTCCATTCCAAGTTCAAATGCAAGAATCTTCATGAATTTTTGCGATTGCTACATCTTTTCATGAGGGTTTTACACAAGGTGAATAAAACATTTACCTTCCTTTCCTTTTTACATTTGCATTTACTTATCAAATTTAAGGTTAATTCCTAAACCATGGCTTGACCAAGGCAAGCCCCTTTCCACAAAAAACTCCCCTTTTCTGTGTACAAGAGCAGGTTTTGGGATCCGCAGAACTAGATTTGGGCATTTTTTAGGTTATCTCAGAGATCGGAATAAAAAAGTACACAATCTCAAACAGAGGGGTGTAGTCAAACTTTGACTTGTACCTAAAAAATTGACTTGTTCCTGGAGACCTCATATTTTCACAGTCAGAAGTTACAGGTGCCAGGGCCCCAGATCCAAAACATTTTTAGTCTATGACATCTTTGTGATTGGAAATTGCAGTTTCAATACATATAACCTCCTAATTCATTTCAAGGTGCACAAATCCTTCTCCAATCTTGCATTTACTTTCATGTTTGTCATTGCATCAGTCAATCTTAGTTTATTTTCAAATCTTTACTTGTTCATTAATCAATAAGTCAAATCCATTATTCCCTTAATAGCGGAAATAGGTCTTATCCTTCTCCCTTTGCATCTAGATTTTGCATTTGCACCCTTGATTTTGGGTTGTGCTAAAACAACTTGGATACAAAGAGGTTAGGTTTATCAAATTCCCAAAGTATAGGCCCCCCCTCACAAACAAAAAATACAACACAAAAAGGAATTTGGTGAGTGATCTCTACCTTAGTGTTTATCACCATTTTCCCCTATACATTTTTGGTGAACCCAAAACTTTCATGCATTTTATCTTTTGATTTGATAGTTGGATCATCTTTACATTATATGCTTGGATCATCTTTACATTATATGCTTGAGTTCATACCTTCTTTTGATGTGTTTTTTGGGTGCTTCTTTTGTGTGAATTATTTATGAATTTGATATCTATATCTTGGTTGTATGTGTTTGCATCATAGTGCTGCAATTTATTCATTTGGATATCTCCTTATCAAACAACACGTTAATATTTTAATCTTAAGATTGGGTTAGATCTACATTACTATTGTATTTTACATAACATTAGATCTCCTAGTTTTAATCACACATCTTTTGAAATTTTTTTTTTTTTTCATTTCTTTTATGAGCATTGTTACTTTTAGTCCTTCATATAGTATTTCGGTTAGGTGAAGCTGTAGACATGTGTGTTCCTTTAATCTTGAGCCTTATTTCTTTCCAAATCTTGGTGAGACCAACATGCATAACCACGAACTTCCCCAATATCTTGAGAACAATTATTTACACTCTTCTCAAGATGAAGAGGAAGCCTTAAGAGTTTCTCTTGAGAAAAACTAAAATCTCTCCACTGACATGGAAAAATTTGAACATTGGTTAAGTCAAGAAGATTCTAATCCTGAAGCTTTAGCCTTGATTGGTGGTTTAAAGAAATTCACCCAAAATGATGAACACGGTATTGATTTCCTTCGTTCCTTATCTCAAATTGTTCATAATGATGTTAGCTTCTCAAGAGATAGGATACACTCAACCTCCTACTAGTGTTGAAATTTCCAATCCTATTCCCACTTCAATTCCCTCCATTTCTACTTATGCTCCACCTATGATCACAAATTCCTTTCAACCTTCCAATCCTATTCATGTGAGCCTTCCTAATCCTAGTGCTCCTATTTTTCCTTCTATTATGCCAAGTGTTTCATTTCCTACAACCGTGCCCACTTATCATAGTGTGCCCTTTTCATATCCCACCATCCCTTCTATATCCAAAAATATACCGAATTGTTCCAACACATCTCTTCCTACAATTCATTATAATGATCCAACCATCAACAATCTACCTCAAACTGTATCTTCTTTGCAACAAAAACTTGCTTCCTTAACACAATCCAAATTTAACATTCCTACATGTGAAATTTATAGTCCTTTGTCTTTATACATCATTTGTGTGTTGGAAAGTTATCAATTTTGTGTAAATGTGACTCACTTTTTGGTCGTCATTTATGGCAACACATCTGGGTTTCAGATTGATTCCTATAAAGATAAGTTTTTATAGTGATTTGGATGAATGGTTGAGCGAATAGCAGAGTAGAGAATGATAGAGATCATTGAAGAATTATAAAGGAACTATCTAAGCACCAGTGTTGCTTGTTTTGTTCACGATTGAGAAGGACAAAACTAATGATCCAATTCCTTGAAAATGTGAAGCTAGTGAAGAAGGACAAAACTAAGACCTTTAGATTTGGTTCATTGTTGATGCATATGTTTATTTGTATTGAGCACAAATTTCCTAGCTTACATCCTAGTGGTTGGAAATCTGGGATACCTACTGGTATTCTAATTTTGTAGAGTTAGAAGAGATAGAATAATACTTGGGTTGATGGAGAATTATTTGCTATGATCAAAATCCTACAGAGACAGATGAAGACCAGATACAAGATACATGAGGACATTGTTGAAAAGTACAAGGATACAATCTATTTCATGGTTGAAACTGATTGTGTATGTTTTGAAGCAATCATACCTAGAAAGAAATGATGTTATCACATGGGTTATGAAGTAAGTTCTGAGGTACTTACCATGCAAGTAGAACATGTTATTGCATCAGAAATTGATACATCAAAGGAAAGATGGGGAACATATGAGGAGAAGTCAGCAAAGGTGAGAGAAGAAAAAAATAGAGGTAAGTGAAAAAGAAGATGACTGAAAGATCTCTTGGACTAGCAAGTGGAAGTACTGCAGCCCCTCCCACTCCTGAGGTAGTTATGGTAGACAGTCCACCTCCTCCACAACAACAAACAACACAAGAAAAGAATATTACTTCTAGAGTTACTAGATCAAGCATGCAGACATCACATAAAGGGAAAAACACAGTAAGAGAACAGAAGAAAATAGAGAAGTACTTGTGGAATCCTGACATGAAGATGATAGAGAAGAGAGCAATAGAAAAACAAAAATTAGTCACAATTGATAAATACTATGGCAGGTATGAAGAATCAGTCAAGCTTAAGATTAAAGACATTGTGATTGAATATTACTTACTTTTAAAAAGACTCTTTTAGAAATTGAAGGAAGTATACCTATAGACTTGTATGAGATATTGGAGATAAGAAAAAATGTAGCACTGATTGAAGATGTTACAATCAAAAACCAGGAAATTGATAACATGCTGCATGTGATATCAGTACAAGAAAGGGATAGAATATATAAGGAATTAAAACCTCTGTTAAGGACCAAGGTGAGATTGTTGAAAATCACGGTGAGGAAGTATGATGAAGTCACTGAGGAAACACAGAAGGCACTGGATAAGATATTGATGAATACTACTTGTGATAAGCCTCCACCTCCTAAGACCACTTCACCTACACAATTGGGAATGGGTGAAAGCTCAAAATAAACATAGACAACTGCTGAGAAGAGAGAAGTAAATCCACCACCAAATTTCTATGTTTCTAGTGTGGCAGTAACTCTTGACACCTCTCAAGATGAAAAGGACCCTTTTGCAGGGAATATGGACACTTCTATAGCAGATGAAGCTGAACACAAAGAGGAAGAAGAGCAGAAGAAGGAAGAAGAACAAAAGACAGAAGATCAAGAGGATGAAAAGAAAGAGGTAAAAACACCATTCATTTCATTATTGGTAAGAAGTGATGTAAATGTTGATAGCATGGATGAAGTTGAATTGGTCAAATTGGAATTTACTGCATTGAACAAATCCAAGGAAAGATCAGAATAGAAAGGAGACAAAAAACCTAAAGTAATTACAAGAGAAATTGATACTGTGAACAAATTTCTTCCAGTACCTATTGTTTTCCAGCACAAAGATGACATTGAAAATCTGAGAATAACACTTGATGAATTTGATGGGCACTATGAGAATTTGTTAAAGATTGCAGTGGAGAAGGCAGAGAAGAAGTTAACAATAGTTTGCAAGTCTATCACATGGGAGAAAATTGTTTAGTTATTACATGAATCCAAATAGGCATGTTCAGAATGTAGAAGACATTATTGCCAAAGAGAGGGAAACTCTAAACATTATCATGGACGGTTGTGAAACATCTTCACAATCCACAACAAAGTTAGACAAAGAAGTCACAAGAATTTTGGCTAAACTCAGTGTATTGGATAATGAGAAGGGGAGAGTATTAGCAAGATTTATTTTGCTAAAGAGCTTTATCACTCCTAAGCTATCCATACTTGAGGTTCATCTCTTAGACTTAGAAAAAGTAATAGATTCACTGACTAAATATATACCCACATAATTGAAAGAAACTGAGACCGCATCATTTGCACTGAATGGCTTAATTCACATTAGTCAAATATTGTTCAAAACATGAAATGCAGAAGTGAAGATCTTGGAAGATTCTTTTTAGGATATTCTGAAACTGGTGAGCAAGCACTAAAACCTATTGTTTTGTGTGCACCTTTGTCATTGTTTTCAAAGGGGGAGAAAAGAAAAAATATATATATAAAAAAAAGAGAATAGAAAATAGAAAAGAGACAAGAAGAGGAAAGGAAGATTATAGAAGAGATAGTTTTGTTGAAACAATTTTTTTTGTTAAGTGTTGCCATCAATGCCAAAGGGAGATATTGTTGGCAAGTGATCAATTTTGTGTAAATGTGACTCACTTTTTGGTTGTCATTTATGGAAACACATCTGGGTTTCAGATCGATTCCTATAAAGATACGTTTTGATGGTGAGTTGGATGAATGGTTGAGCGAATAGAAGAGATCATTGAAGAACTATAAAGGAACTATCTAAGCACTAGTGTTTCTTGTTTTGTTCATGACTGAGAACACTTTGTAATCTGAATTACCTTGTAAGAGCTGTAAGCTCAGTTGGCCCCTAATAGGGTGTCGTGAACCTTTAACAGGGTTGTAATTCCTTGAACAAGGAAATGTGCTATGTAATATTCAGCTCCTAATAGTGCTAGGTATCCTAACAGGGACATTATACTTTAGTACATGCTTGTGGGTACCATCCCCACCAAGGTTTTCCCTTGGCCAGGGTTTCCTCAAAAACAAAATATGGTGTTATGAGTACTGTGTCATTTGCTCATGTTCTTTTCTTTACTACAAGTTTATGGTTAATATTTAAATGGTTAAAGAATTTAATAAAGTGCTATAATACTGATTCACCCCCCCTCTCATTATTATCCAATCCTAACATTGTGTTGTTATCCTAGACTACATGGAGATTTGTCATCTTGAGACCTATAATGGCAAGGGTGATCCTTTAACTCATGTCAAAACATTCCAAACATTATGTAGTTATTTATCTCACTATCAAAGTTTTATGACAAAGTTGTTCACTAGGACCTTTAGAGATAAGGCCTTACAATGGTTTTTTTTCATTACCCCCTTATTCCATTGATTCTTTTCACAATATTTTTATTGCTTTTATCCATAATTTCAAAATAACATTGGTCCTCAAATCTCCTTAACTGATTTAATGCAATGTAAACAAGGTGTTAGAGAAAAAGTGACTGATTTTATTGGTAGATTTAAGAATTTGCATACTCATATTTCTTATCATGTGCCTAATAAGGATGTTCAACACATTTTTATTTCTAATTTACAAAAAGAGATTAGAGATAAGATTCTGCATTTTGAATTCTCTTCCTTAACTCAACTTTGTGATGTGCTCCATAATTATCAAATTCAAGTAATTTAGTTTGTGAGTGACAATCCAATGGCTCTTGTTGATAAGAGTGATGTTGCCCCCAACAATTTCAAAAAATTTCATAAACAAAAGAACTTCATAAAAATCAACACATCCAACAATGTTGACGAATAGGTGGCAGCAACATCCAAAGTTGTGGCTCCTTTTTCATCTTATTTTAAACCATCTCGTAATTTTACACAACTTTTGAATCTTTTCATAATCTAATGTTGAATTTGATTAATACTAAAATGTTAACACTTCCTCCTATCAAACCAATTGATCCTTCCAAACCATTTCCAAAGACCTTTGAGAAAAAATCCTTTTGCCAATACCATCATCATCCTGGACATGATACTGAAAATTGTTTCCATCTAAAATATGAGACACAAGACCTTATTGATTCTAATGTTATATCTGTTGAAGGTGTCAATGATCAAGAAAACAATTTTGTATCACCTCCCAATTTTTTTTTCAAATTTATACTAATCCTTTTCCATCTCATACCACCAACATTATTGAGTCAACCAAACCTTCGTCATCCTCTCAACCCATTAAGTATCATATGGAAACTGATGATCCCAATCATGTTGTCAGTCTTGTTGAATAAGTCCAACCCAAACCACATCTTGATCCTTTCATTACCTTTGATCCTGCTGAAACAATCAAATATACATATGGTCCTTTATACATAGTTGCAAAGATCAATGGTATTCCTTCCTGTGGTGTCCTCATTGATCCTAATTGCATGGTGAATGTGATAACTAAAGAACATCTTTTTAGTAGATGATTGCAATGTGATGTTTATGATGAATCCCCTGTGATGATTCAAACATGCAATGGTTTCCTTTATCCTTCTCATGGTTCCATATCCTTTCCTATTGAAGTTGATAATAAATTTTTAGATGTTACCTTTACTGTTATCCCAACCTCGGATCAATTTCAAGTCAAACTTGGCCTTCCTTACCTTACATCCATGAGATTCATGGTATCTCATATTCATAAATACATAAAATTCTCTCATAATAAATAAATCATGACTGTCAACTATAGACTTTAAAAACTTTCAGTCCTGAGAGATTCTCTTGTCTTGGATTTCTTTTTTCCTTCCATACCTCAACCAACTCAACCTCGTTCTGATAACATTTTCCATTCATATCAAAACTATAAAATCTAGAAGATTTGTGAACTTAGCAAGCCTAAGGTTCTTTCATGTTCTTCTCTTGGACTTCTTCCTACACCTTCTATACTTCCTCTTTCTTGCATACATCCTATACATCATCCTAGTGTGGATCCTTGAGTTCTTCCTCCTAAAGAAGAAAAGGTCCATATGGTCATTGATCCTAAAACTCAACCTATTTCAAGCAAAAATTTAAGTAACCATCATGCTCGTGACCATTTTCATAAATGTCATGCTAAATACCTTTAGTGTGCCTCTCAAAACATTATTTCTTCTAATACACCCTTTGATTTTGTCATTCCTCTTGCCCAACCCATGCTTGAGCCCAAGGAGGAAGTAAATTTCAAAAAGAGAAAAATATGCAAACATGATAATTCAATTTGTATCTTAGATTCTATTACAATTAATTTAGATGAAGAAGATACTCTTGATGATGACATTTATATGTCTAAAATGATACACATGATGCTATTGATCATAATTTTTGTGAGATTATATATATTGATCATGATTTGCCTAACATGTTTTTGCAACAATTATCCATCAATCCTGGTGACAAACACAACAACCTACCTTTATAGCATGGTCCTTGTTTGGAAGTGGCCATCGTTCCATCTATCATTCTTGATGTTTCTCCTATTGTGAGTTTCCTACCTTCCCAAAACATTGTAGACCGAGTCGGTGCAGGAGATACACTTGAATAGCTCCTCTTGCGTAGTGGTTTCCTTTTATGTGTTTTCATGTGTGTAGTTTTGTGCTTCCCCAGTGTTGTGTTGTCTTCTCTTTATTTTGGTTAGATTTCTTTAAACGACCCTTGTTGCTTTGTTGGCACAAGGTGATAAATAAATCACAATTTCATAAATATTCCTCTATTTGTATCTTTCTTCTTCTATATGTTTTTTCATGTTATGTTGTGCATGTGTGATTGAATGTCAATGTGCCATTGTGCTATCTTCTTGGTGACAATATAAAGTGGTACCAACCTTTCTCTTTTTAGGGTCTCTGTAATGCCACCCAAAAAGAGTCTTCTTTTTTATTCTTACGTTTCATTCTTCCATTATGCTTGTAGTTCTACTACCTTTGGGGAATGATGAGAGTTTATTTTTAAATTATATATATATATATATATGATCATACTAACCTCAAAGTTAGTAGATCACTTCCATGCTCTCTCTTTTTCATGTGCTTATTTCCCTTAATTTATTCCTACTTGGGGGCATTTCATAGTGGAAATGTCTTTGGGGGATGCATGTACTCTTTTTTAAATCTATTTATTTCATTAAGGTGCTTGCAATTTCTTTAACGTGGGGGCATACACTCAGCTCACTTTTCACACACTCACAGTGGTTCAATGATAGCTTATCCTTTTGATCCATGTGGAAGACAATGCTTTTCCACATTCCTGATCTTTCCTTTTGATCCACGTGGAAGACAACGCTTTTCCACATGCCTGATCTCCTTTTCCTTTTGATCCATGTGGAAGATAATTATTTTCCACATGCCTGATCTCCTTTTCCTTTTGATCCATGTGGAAGAAAATTATTTTCCACATACTTGATCTTTCCTTTTTGATCCATGTGGAAGACAATGCTTTTCCACATGCCTAATATCTATTTTAAAGTACTTTGCATGCATGCCTTGTGAAGGTGGAATTGACTTTCAAATTCCCTTCTCCTTTTGTCTTTAATGGATCACCTAGCACTACATAGCTAGCTTGTTATCTTATGGACGAGAGAGAGAGAGAGAGAGAGAGAGAGAGATGCCTCTCTTATCTTGGTTTTGGATTTGATAAGAACTTAAGTCACATGGGAACTTGATATTTTCTTATTCCTTAGCCTTATTGAGATCATGCCTCTACATCAGATCTACTTTACTATGAGAATGATTTTGTCTCATACTACCACTAAAGTGGGGACTAAATTTATAGTCTTAAAAAGTTATCACCCATAATTGGATGTCTTTTAGGACATATTGACCCTATTTTGTGATTTCAAGATCTAGCTGTCAGTTATGCCTATTTATCCTTTTTTCCCAGCTCCTTTTTTACATCTCCCAATGGGTCTCCACCCTATCCTAGGCATTTTTACCTATGGGTATAGTCAAAGTTTTACTGCACCTCAGGGGTCAGGTCAAACTTTGTGTTGGCTCTTTTTCTTGCAGCACAACCTTGATATGACAGAATACTAATGTGCTTGAAAACAAACTCTTATTTCATACAAGAGAAAGGCCAATTAATGAGGGTAATTAGATAATATTCGGGGATACCTATTATCACCTCCTTCTCTTTTGAGATCCACTGAATCAGGTAGGTATTACCTATGAATGATTACTGATTTACAGTATCTTTTAAGTGGATTATCTTTATACTTAATTTGCTGAACGATTCAAACGAATCAGGGAAACGATAAATTTGCAAATGATAAAGAGCATCATAATATAGAGTTTAAAAAGACATACTAGTATTCTGATGACAACAAATAGTAAGGTAATAAGGATTCTCATCCTTTTTTTTTAGTTCTTATGAACCCTAGGAAGGATAACCCAATTTGATTCTCTCTAAGGAATCAGTAAACTAAATTGTATTCCTTGAACACAATTACTTTGAATGGAATGTATATGAAGATGTGAATGATTTGAATTTTAAAATGCTCGTTGGGAAATAATCAATTACTTGGCCAACTATAAAACCAGTGAAATTAACCTTGGGCTTATAAGTCAATATCTGGTATAACTCCATAATAAGGTGATTAACAAAATACATGCAACAAAGATAAGATGCCTTACAAATTATCCTCTTTCTACACCTATATCATCAAATCCTTAAACTATTTCTAAGCTATCTGGGGTCACTTGAAAATATTAATTCTTCCTTGAAGAAGCTTAAAAATGACTGCACAACCACCTTGTGATCAGTATGCTTAAGTGCCTTACAAATAAACATAAAAGAGCAATAACAGTAATATAAAGAGACAATCAAAGATGCAGAATAGAGATTGCAAATATTTTTATTAATGTTTTAAAGCTTCAAATACATATAGATAGAAAAATAATACAAAGGCTCAGACAAATTTTCGTAGTCTGCCTTGTAATTGTATTTCATTGATTTTAAATTACAACTTCCAATCCTCTTTTCAAAAATTTTCCAACCTCTTACAAAATGATAGAAGAGAACTATTTATAGGTCTAAACCATCTTGGAATCCTTAAGAAAAAGATGCTACAAGCTTCGGATGGTTTAAAATACCTAACCCTAAAAATACAGAAAGAGACAAAAAAATAGAAAAACACCAAGTGGTGGGAAGACAAAATTGAAGAATAAGATCTGATATTTCTTTGTTTTCTTGTGGATGTTGGCACCTTTGTCTGCATATATTTAGGATAGCATCTGATAGTTGTAATAAGATTTAGTGACCTCCAATTTAGGCTAACTTACACTAATCTCTTCAAGATTTCTAACCTTCCTATGCTCATAGAAAAGGTGCCATGTGTCCCCTTTACTCTTCATCCATGACATCCAAGTCAACTGTGACAGGATTCTTTTTCTTGGTCTTTGTCATGATGTCACATCCTCCTCTTTAGGCCACTCAAAATTCTAAATATTCTCAAGCTGAGCCTTCTGTCTTTCCCACCTAGCATATGTTATTCTTTTAACATCTATCATGAATTTATTGTAATCTAACTCTGCTTTTATTGCTTCATCCAGAAGTTTGTTGTACCTCTCCATATCTAGTTCTCCTTGATCAGATATATAAATGTCCTTATTGGGAAGCACACTATCAAACTCTGATTCCCATAGACCTAATGGCTTGATTTGATTATCCTCAGTCCTGATAGGAGGTACAAACCTGTTATAATCTACTATGAACATTTTCAGCCTTGTCTCAATCTGATTGGATTTTCCTTTAAAAAAGGATAAAGTGGCTCCAATTGTGCTAGCTAAATGTGGGCCTCTGATTTAGCAGTACACTTCAACATGATCATTGCTCTTCAATCACATACATAAATGAATATAGATTAATTCATCCTACATGTGTGAATGAATCGACCTGTTGCCTTCTAGAAGGCAGGAGTATGAGCTTGCTCTCAGATCATTGCAAGCTCAGTGACTACACACTA
>MU223657.1:271235-281542 GCA_018584345.1 Thuja plicata
TTTAAAATAAATGAATAATAAATCACTTATTATGCTCCATATGAGTATTGGCTATTGGGGAGGGGTCATTGCCTTCCTCAAAATTAGAAATGCATAAATGTCTCCTATTGGCCAAGAGATGATACAGAGATGTTTTTTCATATTCTGCAAAGGGGAATTACTTAGATATTGAGCATCTTTAATTCTTTTCCTCAAGGAGTAAGAGAAACTTATCTCCATTCCAAGTAAAACATGGATTTCCTTTCTTAAACCTAGTGTTACGAAAAAGTTTAGTTTATCAAATAAACAAAAATGTCATCTTATTTCCATATATGGCCAATTACTTTAGCTTCATACCATAATTTGGTGGCACATGACATCTGAAGAATCAATATTCATGACTGCATGAACCCATATAATATCTGCTATATAATACTGGTGTTTGCTCCTTATTTGAGTTATTGAGTAAACCAAAACCTTACCAATCTACTTACGTCTAGAATACACTATAATGTTTTATTTAACAAGCTCAGGAGTACCCTGTATTAGATCTTCATTTCACCAAATGATGCACATGTTGATCTATCAAACCTCTACACAACATTTTATAGAACATATACCAATTATGTTCTAGCAAGAACATCGATCATTTTTGCTTTGATACATAATCACAACCTCGTGCAGATGAGAAGGAAATGGCAAGGGTTGTTGAATTGCATTTTTTTAAATGTTTTTAAAGCCCTTTTGTCAAACTCATTCTATGCAAATATTGCAATTATTTGCATTATTCAAAATCACTTTGTTGTGAGGCATTCTGTCAAAAAATTTAAGGGATTTGTTTATAATTCCATAATCGAAGGTTTTTAAAGCACTCTTAACGTTGCAAATCATGTAATCATAACATTCCATAGTACCACATATTGTCAAGGGATTTGAACAAATAGTTCTCTTTTCGTGCCCTGCATATTCACGTTCCTCTGAGACTACATCCATTCGAGGAATATTTGTCATACAACCTACTTGCCTTATCTCTGCTCTAACATTTGAATTTATGTACAGGAACCAAGAAATTTATTTCACACAATCACCCAAATTTTGAATGCATCAGGTATCTTCAAGATAGTCAACATGGGTATGCATGCTGTGTCTTGGCCTCCACATTTAACAAACATATTTAATAGAGCATTATCTATCCTTTGATGGAAGTCTACAACCCATTCCAAAGCTCACAGTCGACACACATGGAGTGGATGTTAGCAGCCCTTTTGAAGTATCCTGTCAAACACGTGCCATGTGACTTCAATGAGACCATTTTTCTTTGAGGCATTTTGTTAAACAATGAACATGCATTTCCTGCACCTTCATGACCTGCATCTGTATCTTCATGGATGTGCACATCTTTTCCAAAGCCGTTGTGTGTCCTAGAGAGAATGATGGCAATAGTTTTAGATTTGTCGATTGCATTAGTTTAAATTCTCTAACCTTTTACCAAATTTGTTTCAGGGCTGCAATCATGACTTCCATGAGGTCACATTTCTTTGAAGCATTTTGACAAAACATTTTGACCGCCTGGTGCATGGTTCCATAGTTTGCATACATATCTAGTCTGAAGCCTCCATTTTGCACATGTTTCATCCATGAATTTGACATGCACAAATTGCTTATCATGTCAGCTGCATTTAACAAACTAATGTCACAAATCATCTCACAATATATGTATGTATATATATATGTATATGTATATGTATGTATATATATATGTATATATGTATATGTATATATGTATATGTATATGTATGTATATATATATGTATATATGTATATGTATATATATGTATATATGTATATGTCTATGTATATATATATGTATATGTATATCTGTATATATGTATATGTATATATATATGTATGTATATATGTATATGTATATATATATATGTATGTATATATATATATATATGTATATGTATGTATGTATATGTATATATATATATGTATGTATATATGTATATATATATGTATATGTATATATATATGTATATATGTATATATATGTATATATATATTTATATATATGTATATGTATATATATGTATATGTATATGTATGTATATATATGTATATATGTATATGTATATATATGTATGTATATATATGTATATGTATCTCTCTTTATTTGTTTTGTTGTTGATATTCACTATGTGGTACCCCCCGTTGATGATCATTTCATGAGGAAATATCTTGATGAATCTCAGGATGCAAGCTAGGGCATCGTGCATTGTTTATGAGCTTGCTGTTTAATACTGGCATTGTTTACATCTATGCATTTGGAATGCTTGATGCCATTATTTTGTTCTTTTTTTCTTTATGGACCATTCTTTTTTATACCCGACTACATCTCCCATAAAAATTTCATCAAAACTTTTCATTATCTTGTGATATTGCTATCTGGATTCAAGTGTATAGTTTTTTGAGTCAAACTCATTGACCCATGTTTCATCCATGAATTTGACATGCACAAATTGCTTATCATGTCACAAAAATTGTTGATATGTCGACAATGACTTGCAAGAGTGTAGGTGACACATGGTTCAACTCCAATTCATACAATTGGGCATACGCGGGAAAGTGAGTAGACTCTAAATATCAATATTTCAGCCATGAATATAACAAGGATGAAGCATGATGAGGAGTGCAGATAGCAATGAAGAAATTAGCCGCACATGTAGTGAACATGGAAAAGGGTATATTAGAGCCTACTCATCTTTCCCCGGTAGTCCCAATTGTTCCAAGTGGAGAAGAAGTAATGAGAGGAATTGTCGAAACATCAACAATTTTTGTGAGATTAGTTTGTTAACTGCAGCTGACACAAGGAAATTTGTGAATGTCAAACTATACACTTGAATCTTGATAGAAATATCACAATTTGACATGATCCCAACTGTAGATTCCTTTGCATGCATTTCAATCTGTGGTAAGGACTAAAATTCCCAATCAAAACTATGCATATGGTTTCCATCAAGTGCAGTTAGGACGTTGCATTTACATGTTGTTCAGATTCATTATATCATCAAATACAAACCATTCTCATTTTGCACTGTGATTGACAATAGTCATTTTGCAATTTGATTTGAGATGTTGTCTACATGATTAGTATGTTGCTTTTTATTGCAATTATAATTAGTATGAGTGAACAAAATAATCAACTAAACAAAATGATATGTTGGAATTACAGTGCAATATTTATCGATATAACATCGATGGCTTCGATCAATGTGCCTATGTGTCAATGTGGTGTTGGCCCTTGTGTTTTGAAGATGTCACACACAAAAAGTAATCCTGGGCGTCAATTTTGGGGTTGCCCAAATAGGAAAAAGGTCTGGATATGGAATTATATTGTATGTTTAAAAGTAATGTGACAAGTAATCATTTTAGGAAGAACTGATGTAGAATTGGTATTGTAGGGAAATAGTGGATGTCAATACTTTTGGTGGGTCGATGAAACCACATTTACATCTACCCCATCTATGTCTATACCTGATGTAGGAAATGAGTGCAACTTGTGCAAGGCTCGAGAGGCAGCTAATGCCACCGAGATTGCTTCAATGGCGAAAGAAGAAATCATGTTTATGCGTTGCCTTCTTTGTGTAGTTTGTGCAATACTTTGTTGGGACCATATGCATAAATGTGATTAATAGAGGGCTATTGTAGATAGTGAAACTTTTTTAGAATTTCATGTAGATACACTGGACATATTTTGATAAACTCATGAACTTTTTGTTGTTTATGACTTTGTTATGATTTTCGATGTAAAATTAAACAAAATAAAAAATTAACCTTATTAAAAAAATTTTGAAAAAAGTTATAACATTTTTAACTTAGATAGCTAGTTAATGACTTATATATAATATTGGTTAATAATGTAAGTGTGGCCACTGAGATTTTTTTAGGAATATCTAAATGTCAATGTGGCCCTTTACTCATAGTCATAGAATTATGTAATATGTATCTCTTCTCATGCAATTATAAATCTTGTAGGTTTGGGATCATGGATATTATGACCTTAATATATTACAAGAATTGGTTCTCCATCGTAGTTACGAACTGTTGGGTTTAAAAGTTCTACAATCCTTTTAAAGTCTGGTTTTAAAGTTAATCCCAAACTACAATGTCTCTGTGACTTATGTAGGCAAGGGCATCTATGATGAGCCCCCGAGGCATTAGGTCTGGCCCTTAGGTCTTGTACTTTTGAGTTCTTTCTTGTTCTTTCCACCCCTTACCAATATTTTACATAGTTTGCATCTCTTTACGAAACTAGTTTTCAATGCCTTATGAAATATAGTTGTAGGTAGTTATCTCTTCTATTAGACCAGAATCTAGTGCCCTGGTGGTTTCCTCTGTTCCACAAGACAATGACATCCTCCTAGCAGATTTGGTTAAAGATGTGTTTGCATCTGGGAAAGGAAAAGGATCTTCTCTTGCATTGAGTTTGATGCAAAGACCGTTTAAGAAAGTCTCTTTTGTTACTCCTTCAAAAAGTGGCCGCAAGAGGGATCAAGACAAAATTCAGCTTACAGGGGATTTATCGGTAGAGTCAGGGGCTGTCAAACCCATGTATGCACATTTTCCTCACTCTACAAAATGATCATTCTCTCATGGAATGTTAGGGGGTTGAATAGCATCCCTAGACAAAAATCTATTCATGATTTGGTGGCAGAGCATTCCCCAGACATCCTTTGTATTCAGGAAACTAAACTTTCAGTGGATTGCATGGTCAGTTGTTCTCCAAGTATTTGGTATTTTGGTCAATGTCAATGTATTGGCTCCCAAGGGAGATCTGGTGGCTTGGCTATTTGTTGGGACCCCAGGAAAATTACCCCTCTTTGGTGGCTTTCTTGTCATTCTTCTCTTTCTATGGTTGCCTCTTGCCTGGAGATGGGGGAGTTGATTATGGTCACTAATGTGTATGCTCCTGTTGATCTCCATGGAAAGATAAGGATCTGGGCGCATATTCAACATGTTCAAGGTTGTCATCCTTTCTTGCCTTAGATTTTAGGTGGAGACTTCAATTCTGTTGTGTGCTTGGAGGAGAAACGAGGAGGTCTTGCTCATCTAGGGCCCTCTTCTTATCTACTTTGGGAGAATATGGATATCTTACATCTTTCTGATGTTCTTCCTTGTAATGGGCTCTTTACATGAAATAATAGAAGGGTTGGGGATGATGCCATTTCAGAACATTTGGATAGATTTTTGGTTTCCTGCTATTGGAATAGTGGTATTCTCTCACTCTCTTATGAAATTCTAGATTGGAGGGGTTCTGATCACTGGCCTATCAAGCTCTCTGCTAGTTATGTCTCTATTCCCAAGAATCCCCCTTTTAAGTTTCAGTTAATGTGGCTTCGTGACTCTTCACTTCATGATTTCATGGTTCACTGGTGGAGAGATGGTGGCCTAGCATATGGCACTACTATGTTCTCTTTTTCTAGAAAACTTTAGTATGTCAAAAGAAAGCTGAAAAACTAGAACAAGACTTGCTTTGGTAATCTTCACACCATGAAGAAGAGGGATCAAGATCATCTAGCAGTCATTACCAGGCAGATCCATGACCTTGGCTTCTCAGAATCCCTTCGCATAGAGGAGTCCCAGGCTTCTAGGGACTTAGCTGAGTGGGATCTCAGAGAAGAAATTTATTGGAAGCAGAAGGCTAGGATTGATTGGCTTCAGGAAGGGGAAAAGAACACTGCTTTCTTTCATAAATCTTTTCAGGGCTGCGGAAATCAGAGTTACATTTATTCTCTTGTCAATGCTAATGGCCTCCACTTCACTTCCTCACATACTGTGTATAGGGAAGGTATTCGGTTCTACTCTCCTCTTTTCTCTGATGACTCTCCTCCCACTGATATTGAGGTGAATACTATCCTATCTTGTATTCCCTCTCTTGTGACCACAGAGATGAATGATTCTCTTATGAGGCTGAGCTCCCTATCAGAATTGGAGGATGTGGTCTTCAGCATGAGGAAGGGAAAGGCTCCTGGGCCCGATGGGTTCCCGGTTGATTTTTTTCAAGAATTTTGGGATATTATTAATTAAGACCTTTTAGCTGTGGTTCAAGAATATTTTTCTAACAAATAGATGCTCAGAGCTTTGAATGCTACTTTCCTTGTTCTTATTCCAAAAAAAGAAGGGGCTAATCAACTTGACTTCTTCCGGCCTATCGATCTTTGTAATGTGGTCTATAAAGTCATTACTAAGTTGATTGCTGAAAGACTTAAAGTTTGGCTCCCCCTAATTATCTCTAAAGAGCAAGGAGGTTTCTTTGCTAGGAAACAAATCCTTGACGGAGTGGTTATTGCCTCTGAAGCCATCCACTCTATGTATGTCTCTAAAGAGCATTCTATGTTCATCAAGCTGGATATGGCTAAGGCCTATGACAGAGTTAAATGGGGTTTTTTACGGAAAACTCTTCTTGCTTTTGGCTTCAATTTGGAATGGTTGAGCTGGATTATGAGCTGTGTTACTTCTCCTTCCTTCTCGATGCTTCTCAACGGTGCACCCTCTGAGTTATTTGGGGCCTCTCAAGGTCTTCGATAAGGGGATCCTCTTTCTCCATACCTGTTTATTATTATGGCAGAGGGCCTTGGCAGATTTATTAATTATCAACTTTCCCAAAATGTGATACAAGGCTGGCAATGGGGAAACAGTTTGCCCAATCTTTCTCATCTCCAGTTTGTGGATGATACTGCTCTTGTAGGTGGAGCTCAGATTCAGGAAGCTAAAGCTTTTAGGATCACCTTGGATACTTATTTGGCTGCTTCCGGCTAGCAAATCAATGACCATAAGTCCTCCATTTTTTTCTTCAATACTCCTGGGCCTATTCAGTAGAGGATTGCTGATATCCTCCGATTTCAGATTCAGTCTCTCCCTCTGACTTACCTGGGCATCCCTATTGTGGTGGGAAGACAACCCAGGCTCTTTTGGCAGAACCTTCTTGATAAGATGTGACATAAAATTAATCATTGGACTCATAGATGGCTCTCTATGGCTGGAAGGGTGACTCTCCTCCAATCTGTGATTCACTCTCTTCCTACTTACAGAAGCATGGTTCAGGTAGCCCCTGTTTACTTTCTTAAAGCATTTGATGCCCTTTCTCGATAATTTCTTTGGAGCGGGAACCTGCAATATTCTTAATGGAGCCTTATTAATTGGGATACTGTCTGTAGGCCTAAGAAGGAGGGAGGTCTGGGTCTTTGTTCTACTATCTTGAGTGGCCAAGCTCTTGCTGCCAAACTTTATTGGCATTGGTGCTCCAGCCAGTCTCAGCTCTAGGCTCACATCTTGTCACATAAGTATCTCCCTAGAGTTGATCCTTCTAATATCTCAAGGTTTCTTTTGGAGGGTTGCGGCTCTATGGTGTGGACTACCCTCAAGAAAGGTGCCCACTTAGTGAAGCATCACCTTTTCTAGATTTGTAATAGAGGCTCTAAGGCTCTATTCTGGAGTGACTCTTGGAATGACAATCCTCCTCTTTTGATCTCTCATTTGCACCTATAGGCTCTCTATGATTCTTTCCTTCATGCTAGCTAGGATAAGGTGGCTCATTAAAAAGAGGCCTGCAATCTGGGCCTCGCTGTTGGTTATAGATGGAAAAATTCTTCTGATTGGCCGCCAAGGGGCTCAGCGCGGGATCAAAGGGAGCTTTCTCAGATACTTGCCTCTAGGGATTGCAGCTCTTTGCAGGAACCTGATGTTTTGGCTTGGGGAGGTGCTTCTTTTGGTAAGTATTCTATCTCTTCAGGGTACTTTGAGCTTACTAGGCTATTGTTCAGCGATGTTGAGGTGCACTGGTGGAAGCAAGTTTGGAACTCTCTCTCTTGGCCCAAGAGTCAATTTTTCCTTTGGTTGGTGGTTCACAATCGTTGCCTCACTTGGGATAATCTTTGTAAGCGTGGCTTCCATGGGCCCTCTATCTTTGTGCTTTGTTGTGATGGTGAGGAGTCAATTTCACACCTCTTCTTTCAATGCTCCTTTGTCAAGTAGATTTGGCACTTTTGGTGGTTTGCATGGGGCCGCCTGTGCTGGCATGTTTCTTCTCTGTCTAAGTTTTGGGTTAGATTTGGGCATCCACCTTCTAAGTCCTCTTTTCTATAGGGTTCTTGGGCTATTGGCCCTTCCTTCATTCTTTGGCATGTTTGACTGGAAAGGAACAGGAGAATCTTTCTGGATGTTAAGGTTGGAGTCTTGCACCTGTGGGGGAAAATTGTTCATTCCCTCCATGAGACTGTTATGACAAAGTTTGAGGGGATGGGTGGTTTGGATCTTGGAGAGGTGGATATTTGTGCTCGCCTCTCCTTTCCTCTCCATGGTGGAGCTCCTCCATCAGCTACCCACCGCTATGGTAGTAGAGCCAAACATCATTTTTAGTGGGTTAATTGCAAGGGGCGTTGGACTCCTCCTCTGCCTGGAGTTATTAAAATCAACACTGATGGCTCCTCCCAGGGGAATCCTGGTCCTGCTAGTATTGGGGGAGTTGGGCGCAGTAGTTTTGGAGATGTCTAGTTTCTTTTTTCTATTCACAAAGGAGTTCATACCAACAATCTCATGGAGGCCATCGCCATCCTGGTGGCTGTGGAGCATTGTTGCGTGCATGGATGGCGTAGTATTATCTGTGAAGTTGATTCACAAGTTATTATGAATTTACTGAATAGACAAGAGCTTTCTGAAGTCTGTTGGCAGCTGACTTTGGTTATTAATCAAATTCTCCAGTTGTGCAGGTCTCTTAACTCTGTTACTTTTACTTATATCCCCCGTGAGTGGAATGGTGTTGCTGACTGCCTAGCTAAATGGGCTTCTGAGCATGGGCAGGGCTGGAATATTTTTGACCAGAGCCTCCTTCCCCTTGATTTATCTCATAAGCTAGATCAACTTGTTGTTCAGGATATGGCTCCTTAGAGCTCTTTGTTGTATTGTTCTCTTTGGATTTCATTAAAATTTTTACCCCTCTTTTAGTCTATAATGATGGAGGAGTCAAAGGTAATGATCAATGAGGTTTTTTCTATTAGATCATACATTAGTAGACTTACTATTTTGAATTTGAGCTCAGGCATCATGCAATGTTATTTCTGTCATTGTAT
This sequence comes from Thuja plicata, assembly GCA_018584345.1. NCBI lineage: Eukaryota > Viridiplantae > Streptophyta > Pinopsida > Cupressales > Cupressaceae > Thuja > Thuja plicata. The sequence goes on from MU223657.1 coordinate 280,346, forward strand.
GCTTGCTGTTGTTGTGCACCATATATTGTTTTATGCACTGTTTATTTCATTGAGACCGCGAGCTTGGCATTTGTAATGTATTTTCTATTATTGGATCAATGTATTTTTCCCACTTATTCATTATGTTGGTATACTTATTCATTATTTTCATTATTATTACTAACTAGTTGTTGAGTTTGTGATCTCTTTCTCCTTTGTGAATGCTTTTCAAGTAGAAACAATAGGATATATACCATCTATCTTTCTTGAAGACTCTTTATCAAAAGGGGATCAATGTCCTTTATCTTCAATCGAATAAGGGGTGTAGAAGGTTTCTTTGCATTCATTGGGTATAGAAATTGAGTGGTATACCCAAACAATGCAAAGCATCTTCTGCACCCTCGATTTTAGTGAAGAGAGAAATGCCATTGATACCCTTTGGATAAAGAAGCTTCAGAACATAAATATGGCATCCTACCATTACTACTAGATAATCATTTCCAAGGGATCATAAATGATCTATCCTACCATAAACATGTGTGTGTTCATTATCATAGCCTTAACACAAGCTCAATCTCATGAGGTTGTAGTGGACCCAATTGATCTAGATTGACCAATAACAACTTCCACTTTCTACATTGAAAAAGTACCATATCTCTCTCTTCAAGGGTGGGTTATTCATTACTACCATGTCATGTTGTATTTAGTTTTATGTAGCTCTAATTGTTTATTGTCTACTATGCAATCTTTAGCATATGTATCATGTGACTCATGTGACTTATGTAAATCTTTAGAGAGAAATGTTGATACCCTTTGGATAAAGAGGATTGATACTACTTCTACATTCTTTAAAAGAATCATTTTCAAGTTAAAAATAAACTATGATGTCTCTGTGAGTTACGTAGGCAATACCATCTATGATGAGCCCTTGAGGCATTAGGTCTATCCCTTAGGTCTTGTACTTTTGAGTTCTTTCTTGATCTTTCCACCCCTTACGAATATTTTACATAGTTTGCATCTCTTTATGAAACTAGTTTTCAATGCCTTATGAAATATAGTTGTAGGTAGTTATCTCTTATATAATGATGGAGGAGTCAAAGGTAATGATCAATGAGGTTGCTTCTATTAGATCATACATTAATAGACTTACTGTTTTGAATTTGAGCTCGGGCATCATGCAATGTTATTGTTGTCATTGTATGCTTGTTGTTGTTGTGC
>MU223657.1:324153-343397 GCA_018584345.1 Thuja plicata
ATATATATATGTATATTATAGTTCTAAAGTTACACATTTGAGTTACAGATTCTCCCTAGTTTCCCCAACGAACAAGACTTAACCATAACTTTCATTAATAAAGAAAGAACATAAGATTTCATAATTTTCATTATAACATAGTCACTAACATATTCTTTACATAAAATTTTGTTCGTCTACATCATTTAACTTCTAACATTTAAAGATTCTTTTATTTTCAAACTTTTAAAAGAAGTGTGCATAAAGAAATGAAATTTCCTAATAACTGTTGCATGCCATTTAGAAACAAACCATCATTACATTTACAATATCAATATAGCCAATTATTTTATTCTCTTTCATAACCATGAAACATCATAATTCTAACATATTTTCCATGAGAAAAGATCACTCCTTTTCTTTAATAAATACATATTTTACATTGAAAGATAGTTTATCCCTTTTCCCTTTTTCCTAAAACTACCCATCCCATTACATCCATCTGAAATATATCAAATATTGATTTACATTCATCTCCTCTTGGGAGGTTACATTAATGAAATGTCATTACATGATTAATAATGAGGAACAATAAGAAAGTCTTCATCTTCCACAAATCTGGAGAAATCACAAGCAGGATCCATCCACAACTCTACGAGCAATACCTTGATAAAATATTTACCACCCAACCACATGGATACCCAAAAAGGATCCACTCCCCCGTGCTAGGAGATAAACACCATGATCCACACAAGAAGGTGATAACTAGGCCATTCCTAAGGTGAGGGTAGTGCATTTCCCCAAAATATAATTGAAAACATCAGAAGAATACAAAAACATGAAACACATTGGTAGAAACTCTAAGACACACTAGGTGAGTGTCATCGCATAGCTCTCACCCCTTGGGTTACCCTGGTCAACCACTCTGGGACCCACCCCCCAAGTAGGCACATGCAGAACAAAACATCTCTCATAGGGATGAGACTATCTGATTATGCTATCGCAATAGCACCTTCTCCCACTCCCATCCGTAGCCTTTACTAGCACTACCGGCATGGGTGAGGCTTATCTTATTAATGTATAATTCCCTTCCAATAAATTATTATTGTTATCACTAGATTAATCAACTCCACAATGGGTTACCCTGGTACTAGCCACTTAGGGCCTCGACATCCATTGTGTGCCACTCACCTAGTGTTCCTAGGTTTCCTACCTCTATCAAATTCATGAAAGCACATAAGGATAAGTAGCAAGAGTATAAAAGAGTTCCTAACATCCACATGGAACATAAAGAAAGTCACATAAGGTTCCTAGGGTACATGAAACAACCCTAACCCTAATCAGGGTTCCAAATCTTATAACAAGCTTATAAATGATCATAAACATAACAACATGTATAAATATGGTATTCTGCAAGTAATAAAAACTTCTAGAGCTAACCCTGGGTCAAAACCAAACCCTAAACCCTTCCAAAAACCCTAAAACATCAACTGGAAGAGTCTTGCGTAGATGGAACCCTAAGCTACACAGGTGGTGCTCTAAACTGGGTAGGTGGTGACCTAATATGTGCAAGTGGTAGAACCTAAATAGGTGGTGCTTCCTGTGCAGGTGGTCACACATCCTATGTAGGTGGTACCCAGTTCTATGTAGGTGGTTAGGACCTATGCATCCTCTGGATGACAACCTTCAGATTCGATCATCTGGGTAAAACTGGATAATATGGAGGCCTAGAAGGTAAAATCAAAGAGATACCCAGTTGGTATTCCTCAATTCCCCTTCTAAATCATCCCTCAAACCCATCTACCATTATGGAAAATCTTCCTAGTTTCTTCCCGAATGTGCAAGGTGCAGAAAGGTGACCACCAAAGATGAAGTTCTAACTAAGAAGATAGTCTACATATCATCTACAGAATGGGGTTCTAACAGAAAGAAAATACATTCTAAGAAGGAAATACACAGAGAAGAACAATATACATCAACTCATAAACTAAATTCATTATTAAGCATACTTCCATTACTGCATTCATATGAGATAGCATAAACATTTAAATACACATAGAGGAATTCCATTGTTCATATAACCACAGAAGATAGTAACCAATCATAGAAATTAAATAGACAAGATGCTCTTTTTTGGGTAGAGCCTACCTGGAGTGCTATGGAGAAATTTTGATGCAATCCAATTCTATTCTCCCAAGCCTAAGCTCCTCCAAACTTTTAACCAATCATATGCTCTCCCAATGTTTCCCTCTATCCTACTAATAGTTTCTAGACAAGTATAAATTTCTCTGAGTATAATTTTCCTCCGTCATTTTCCTAACTCCTACTTACTATATTCCCTTAATATAAATACATTGGAGGATTGGCTGCTCAGGAAGTTCAACCGATGCAACCATCCATAACTATTTGCTGGTTATTAGTTTTGAACATAATAGTCCTTAGATAATATTGAAGCATAGGTAGCTTCCAGAGAACACTTTAGTTAAATTACCTCCTTAGTTACTTTATGTTTTATTTCATGCTTAAGGTAACTCTTTATTATTTATTCCAACTATTACTTTGATTAATTACTTTCCTTATTAATAGAATAATGTAATTTCATAAGACAATTAATTTCTTTTCTTAAAACAAGAAAGTCATATAATGAATAATTACATACACACATCCAATTATTAAAACATTAATATAGGCATATTTATAGAATTACATAAATATATTTATATATAGACATATGCATATGTGTGCACCCATATGACTATGTGTATATATAACCAAGCACATATTATTAAAATCACACATTATTGAAATATATTAGAAAAGGTATATTACCATGCATATATAACTCCATCATACCACCCAATAATTATTAAACAACAATTCAACCATAAATAATATTCACCTAGCTCTAGGGACAATAACATGTATCCACAATTGACCAAGTGCCAAGCATCAATAAACAGACATCAATCCATAATAAAAGACTATTCCCAAAAGGACCCAACCTGGGAACAAGGATCAAGGTAAGGCTTAGTCTTGTGGAACCAGGTGTTATCTCCATCACAACAACAATCAAGGATTTAGATAGCACACTCAGACATGTGGAGCTAGGTGGAGATGATGCTTGGTACCTACAATCCTGCATCACCAAGGAGAGATACATGTGCATAGAAACATATATATACATATATAAGACATTGCAAATAGATGACCAGGATTGATACATCATGTGGACCTCAGCTAAGTGAGTAACTACGACTTTGTCTCGAGTCATGAAAACACATCTGACATACATGCCAAAAGTAAAACATCATAAAAGATTCTTGAAAGCACGTTAGTCAAAATAGCACATTATAAGTGGGAAAGGTTAGAATTCCATTTATTGCATATAATAATTCTTTTTCATAAAGACATTAATCATGAACACATATATATCAAAACATCTAACTAAGCATAATATCATATAGACATACCAAAATGTAAAAAAATGAAATCATATATTTTATGTCAAAATGTTCAACTCAAAAATAATAGTATATTCATCCGAGAGGGTATTACATTCTCCCCCTAGAATTAGGCTTACTCCTGGAAGCCTACAAATAGATAAGGATAGTGAACTCTAAGTTTAGCAGCATCCTCCCAATTTGCTGAGGCCTCGTCATTAGGATCCCATTGGACCCTTGCCTGATCTAGAGTATGACCCCTGAGAGTTAGAGTCCATTTCTATAGAATATGTACTGACTCCAAAGCCATCTTCCCATCCACTACCTGTAAAGTATTCCAGTCCAGGACATGAGTCAAATCAGGAATATATCTTCTAAGTATAGAAACATGAAATACATCATGAATACAAGCGAGGCTGGGTGGCAAGGCAAGTTGATAAGAAACTGGTCCTATCCTTTCAAGGATCTCAAAGGGACCGACAAATTAGGGTGCCAACTTAGATCCTTTTCCGTAACGGATAGGACTCTTTCGCGGTCTCACCCTAAGAAACACTCTATCTCCTCGAGAGAAATGGGCATCTAATCTATGAGCATCGACATATTTATTTTTTCTATCCTGTGCAGTAATAATGTGTTCCCTGATCCTCTCTACCTGTTGTTCCATATCCTATAACATTTTTGGTCCAAGGAGTATCCTATCTTCCAATCGATCCAGCTCAAAGGGGTGTAGAAAGGATGACCATACAAGGCCTAAAATGGAGACATACCGATGGAGCTATGGTATCCATTATTATAATCAAATTCCACCAAGTATAAGTAATCTTCCCAAAGGGTCTGCCTATCCATCACATACATCCTGAGCATATCTTCAAGAACCTAATTAACCCACTCAGTTTGACCATCCGTATCTAGGTGATAGACTGAGCTCAAGATGAGTTGAGTCCCTAAAGCCTGTTGTAGGGAAGTCCAAAGTGCAGATGTGAAAACTGGATCTCGACCAGAAATAGGATACCATGAAGTCTTACTATGTCCTTCAAAAATACTCTAGCTACTGCAGCTACTGTGTAAGAGGACTACATGGGAGTGAAATGGGCTACCTTTATAAGTCAGTCAACCATAACCATTATGGCATCATGTCTTCATGGGGTAATAGGAAGTCCCACAATGAAATCCAAGGAGATAATATCCAACTTCCATTCTTGAATAATATGGGACTGCAAGAGGCCTATCGGATGCTGATGCTCAACCTTCACTCTCTGAAACTCTAGACATCTTGCTACATAATCTGCTACGTCCCTCTTCATCCTTGACCAATAGTATGACTGACGTAGGTCAAAAAACATTTTCTTCACTCCTGGATGTGCTGAATAGGGTGCTCTGTGGCTTTCTGCTAAGATAACTGTATGAAGGTCACCTGATAAAGGCACATAGATTCTACCTTGATGTCATAATAACCCATTGAGGTCTAATAGATACCCTATGAAGTGCCCTTCTAGGGGTATTCCTGATTCTAGTTCTTCCTTAACCTCCTTATACCATGAGTCTGTAATGAGGGCTTGCTGGATTTGATTTCCCAAGTCCGTGCTAAGGGAGATTACTGTCAAGGTATGTCTGCACCGGCTCAGGGAATCAACCAAAACATTAGTCTTCCCCTAGATATACTTAACCTCAAAATCATATTCACACAATAATTCCATCCATCTACGTTGTCTAGCGTTGAGGTTAGGTTGAGTGAAAATATATTGAAGACTGCGGTGATCCGTATGGAGTTCAAAATTGTGCCCTAACAATAAGTGCCTCCATTTCACTAAGGCATGAATAACTGTTACCAATTATAGGTCATGGGTGGGGTATTTAAGCTCATGGTCCTTTAGCTTCTGAGACTCATAAGTGATAACTTTTCCTTCCTGCATAAGGACTGCCCCAATCCCTTCTAGAGAAGCATCAATACAAACCAAAAAATTTCCTGAGGGTTCTGAAACTGTTAGGATGGGTGCACTGGTCAACTTCTCTTTTAGACATTGGAAGGAAGCCTTACACTTCTCTGACCAAATAAAATTATTTCCTTTTCTCTGTAAGGAAGTGATAGGGTGAGCTATCTGAGAGAATCCCTTGACAAAATGCCGATAATACCCTGTCAGCCCCATAAAGCTGCGAACCTCAGAGACATTATTTGGGGTTGGCCATTCTATTATAGCCTGAATTTTTGTAGGGTCAACTACAATGCCACTCCCTGAGATGACATGACCCAGATATTTAACCTCTGTTTAGAAAAACTCACATTTTTCTGGATTAGCATAAAGTTGATTTTCCCTTAAGCATTGCAACACTTGGCAAAGGTGATCTTTGTGTTCCTCCATTTTTTTGGAGAATACCAAGATGTCATCCAAGAATACTATCATAAATTTGTCCAAATAGGTTCTGAACAGCTCGTTCATCAAGCTCATAAAAATAGAGGGAGCATTAGTTAGCCCAAATGGCACTACCGTGAACTCATAGTGGCCATACCGGGTACAAAAAGTTGTATGGTGAATATCAGCCTCGTGAATTCTCAGCTGGTGATAGCCTGATTTAAGATCAATCTTTGAAAATACTTTTACCCCTTTCATTTGATCGAATAGGTCATTGATGCGAGGCAAAGGATATCTATTCTTAATGGTGACTTTATTAAGCTTTTAGTAATCAATGCACAATCGGAGAGTCCCATCTTTCTTCTTGATAAAGATTACTAGAGCACCCCATGGGGATACACTGGGTCTGATGAATCCATTTCCCAAAAATTCTTCTAGCTACAACTGGAGTTCCCCTAGTTCCTATATGGTCATGCGGTATGGAGCTTTAGAGATTGGTTCTACTCCTGGCACAAGCTCTATTCAAAAATCAATGTCCCTTTTAGGAGGCATTCCAGGAATTTTCTTGGGAAAAATGTCTACAAATTCTTGAAGTAAGGTGTGATCAAGAGTTATGTTTACACCTTCCCCTTCTTCCAAGTCATTAACTGAAACTACAAACAGCTGGCATGCTTTATGCATGCACCTCTTGAGTTGCATTGCGAATATCATGCAAAGGGAGATGAGTTTCTGAACCCCAATGATCTTCCTCTTTTGTCTTGCATCATCAAAACATTGGATGCTTTTCTCTTTAAAATCTATAATGGCTTCGTGAGCCTCTAACCAGTCCATCCCCAAGACTACTCTATAAGAGCCTAAGGGAATCACTCGAAGGTCTATAAGGGTAGAAAAAGGTCCAAGTGCTAACTCACAATTTTAGACCCAAGAGTCAGAGGCTATCCTTTCCCTAGAAGCTAGCTTGACCTACCACTTATCTACCTACCTTATTTCTGTCAGCCCACATTGCTTAACTAGAGAAGGTGAAATGAAAGAGTCGGTGGATCCTAAATCAAACATAATAGTGGTAGAAATACCCCCTAACAAACCCAGAGTTTCAATGACCGAACCCTGATGTTCTTCTTTCTTCTGATCCAACATGACAAACACCCTATGAGATCTACCAACATCCCCTATGGTTGTTTCTGAGGTGGCCTGCTTATAACTAGAAGCCGGTGTTGATTTTTGAGGACAATTTACTGCAATATGGCCATGTTGTCCACAAGAATAACACCCTATATTTCTAAAAAAACTCTTCCCAGACCCATGAGCACTTGACAGTTGAAAAATACCTCAGCTACTTTGACAGTTAAAAACTGCCTCAGCTACTATTCTGTTGCGTATTCTGCGATGGTTGATAATTTGGATAGAGTTTGCTACACTTCCATTTGCGGGTGTTTCCTGACTGAGACCCACTATTCTTGTTGTTGTAAGAGGATTTCTTTTTCTATGTGTTTTGACTACCCTTAGATGAGGAAGGATAGTTCTTAGGGCTAGATGTTCCCTGAAACTAATTTCCTTTGTATCCTGACTTGGATTGAGGGGCATTACTCCCTAGATTATACATCTAACCTCCCAAACCTAAGGCTGCATTCTACTCAATAATATGAGCTTTAATGACTGCTTCACTAATAGAATGAGGCTTGAAGACCCACACTTGGCCGGAATATCAAATATTGAGTCCTCTAAGGAAGTGTTGAGTAAGCATGGCTTCATCATCCTTATAACCTAAATAAGTTTTGAGTTCAAAGAAGCTTCTTTTGTAATCATCAACTGACATGGTTAACTGTTTTAAATTGTGAAATTCTTCTGCCCGCTCACGTCTCCAATGGTGAGATAAAAATCAAGGTTTGAAGATTTCTAGGAATAGTTCCCAAGACAAGGTGGCTATGTCAATGTGCAATTTCTCTTTCTCTATTTCCCACCAAGAAGAGGCAAAGTCCCTTAGGTGAATAACTACAAACTGAGCCTTGGTGTTACTATGGTATGGATGCATGGAAAATAACCTTTCCAAATCAATTAGCCATGTTTCCATGGTGGCACCGCTTTGTACTCCCCTAAACAAAGATGGGTTTGGTCTAAAGAGATCCTGCATGTGAGAAGCTCGCAAAGTGTCCTCCTCTATTGTTGGATTCCTTCTCCTAGGGCTTCTTTCCCTTTCCCTATCATGGTGGTGAGAGACATTAGACTCATCCCGATGGCCCCTATCCTGGCCTACATCAAGTCTTTTCAATATCTGTTGTAGTAACTCTTGCATCTAAGCTCCCTGAAAATCCCCTATGTGGCTATCAGATTGTTCCCAACTTCCTTCTTCCTCAAACTGTTCTTCCCCTCAAGAACCTTCCTGGTGGGATCTTGGAGGAGTGTTTTGGGCATCCCTTCTACCATGGGTAACTAGAGGCATCCTAGATAAAACAAGGAAAGAGATAAGTCTAAAGGTTCAAGTCCCTATCTTAGGTTCATGGTTTTAATGATGGTTGCAAATGTCTAAGCTTAATGAGCCAATATACCCTGGGTTCCAGTGTGGAAACCTAGGGCTCTGATACCAAGTTGTCATGCCTCGCCAGGGAACCAGGAAGAAACTAAAAAGGTTACTCAGCTAAGATTCTATGTATATATATATATATATATATATATTTATTTATTTATTTATAGTTCTAAATTTACACATTTCAATTACAGATTCTCCCTAGGTTCCCCAATGAACAAGACTTAACCATAAATTTCATTAATAAAGAAAGAACATAAGATTTCATAATTTTCATTATAACATAGTCACTAACATATTCTTTACATAAACTTTTGTTCATCTACATCATTTAACTTCTAACATTTCAAGATTCTTTTCTTTTCAAACTTTTAAAAGAAGTGTGCATAAAGAAATGAACTTTCCTAATAATTGTTGCATGCCATTTAGAAATAAACCATCATTACATTTACAATATTAATATAGCCAATTCTTTTATTCTCTTTCATAACCATGAAACATCATAATTCTAACATATTTTCCATAAGCAAAGATCACTCATTTTCTTTAGTAAATACATCTTTTACATTGAAAGATAGTTTATCCCTTTTCCCTTTTTCGTAAAACTACCCATCCCATTACATCCATCTGAAATATATCAAATATTGATTTACATTCATCTCCTCTTGGGAGGTTACATTAATGAAATATCACTTACTGGTCTTCTTTTCACTTCTAGAATTGATACCCCTTTAATGGTCATGTCATTAGTCTTCAAAGCAACATCAGCCAAGAAATATTCCATTATTTTTCTAGACCTTTCTATCCAGTTTATATTAAAGGCATCAAAATACTCTATCTAATCCCAAATAGCACGTCTATACATTTTTAATTTTTCATTCTTTACAACATATTTGGATCTCACCCGGGCTACTACTAACTCTGAGTCACCATAGACTTTCAGACATTTTATACCATGTTTAGTAGCAATTTCTATCCCTGGAAACAAAGCTTCATACTCTTATGTATTATTTGTATATTGAAAAGATAGCATAAAAGAATACTTGAAAGTGGTACCTGATGGAGATATAAATAGGACTCCATCTCCTAACCCTTCTTTAGAATATGCTCCATCAAAGTACATCTTCCATTAACTATCACTCTGTGTAGACAACTCCTTTACCAAAGGATCAATATTTTCATATTGGTGACCACTCCTTTTAATTCTTAAATTTTCCATGTCAATGTCAACATAGTAATTAATGTCAGTATCTTCATGCTACTCAATCATGTGAGGTTTTCTTTCCTCTCTAGAAACTTTGACATTATTTCCAACAATATTGAAAGTAGCATATGATAAATCACATTGTTTACTACCTCCCATTGAAGCACTCTACTTTCTTGATAATAGCATACCATAATGTGGTGGAATGTCAACAACAAGTAGACTCATTATTAGAACTATATCAAGGCATATAGCTAGCTTACAAGGCATAGCTTCAATGGTACCAATAACTGGGAATTCTCTAGAATCCATTGCTTGACACCTCCCATGAGGAGTATCAACCTGTAATCCCATGGATTTCATGATTTCTATTGACATAATAGTATTTGAAGCTCCTGAATCTATCATACAATTTTTTAGCTTCTTACCATTGATCACTAATGTTAGAAAAAATGGATCAACAACTTTTGGAGAAGTAATTGTATTAATAAAAATATGAGGAATCTCAGATATCATCACTTTAGGTTCTTTTCCCTTGTTATTTGTTTTCTTTTCAATATGCTCTGCACTTTGAAATTTTACTGAGGGCACACTAATTAATACCGATAAAACCTTCTCCTTGTGTTCTCTTATTCTCATCATTTCAAGAAATGGGACCTTTACTGTCATTTGAGATAAGCACTATCCCATGTCTACTGGAGTGTATTTTGCATATGAGGTTTTTGGTTTTTCCACAATAATTTTATTCTCTTCTATTTGAATATGCATGGTAGGTTCTTCCCTCCTAGACTTCTTATTTTCTACTTTAGGGGGAGGAGAACTTATCTTTGTCTCTTTAGCCTTTTCCACTTGTACATCTTTTTCTCATTAGCTTTGTTCACTACCTTGACCTTAGGTTTATTCATATTTTCCCCAGGTCCATCCTTTTTAGGTACATATTTGGCATCTATTTTGTTTTCTTTTATAAAGATGCATGATGGTTGACTACCAGCATTACCCACCACTCTGTTTCTTAAATGATAGTTGTTCCTAGCTTTGTTTACTAAATCAGCAGTGATTCTGGCTTTTTCCTCATTAGAGGCTTTTCTCACTACTAGAGTTTCCTGACTATTTTGGGCATAACATCTTATGTGGTCATCTCTTTCTTCTTCCTCACTATCTAAAAAGGCTTGCTAATGGTGAACTTCAACATTTCCTTGCGAGCCATATATGTAATGATTCTCAATTTCTTCATCAAAATCCATATCATGATAAGAATATGCATTATTCATATTATAATCACATGTATCATCTTCATCCTTATCTTTCTCCTCATTTGATTTTAAATTTAAGGAAACAACACAAAAATTAGGATTGTGTTGTGTCTCACAAGCCTCACACCAGAAATCATCATTGCACATATGAATAACACTTTTGTGCAAAGGATCAGGGGTCATATTCTCAATTTTCTCTTTTTTAAGGGGAGCGATAGGTTTACCATCCTTAAATTGGGTACCATAGGGATAGTTTTGCATCTTATTTTGAGGATTTTAATTGTTATTATAGGATTGCCTATTATTTTGGGGAGCCCTATAACCTCTGTACTCAAGTTCCTTCTGATTGCTTCTATTAAGGCGGGGATCCTCTCTTTTAGCCAATTTCCCTGATATCCTTTTGTTTATGTTCATATCTATTTTATAGGCTTCTGTTAAAGTCCTAGTATTTTTATCCCTTAATGCATAGCCCATTTTTGAGTCAAAGGCATTAAGATAAGTAGCTAGACATACCTTTTGATCCAGCTTCATCTTTTGGAATAGCTTATGCATAGCTTGCTAAAATATTGTATTGAACTTTGTCACTTCTTCATTTGAGTTCTTCCTTATGTTATTAAACTCATTAAGCAGAAAACCTTCATTAGTCTTGTCACCATATTGATCCTTGAAAAGATCAATCAATTCATCCATAGTTCCTATAAAACCATGAGATAAGCTCCTAAACCATTCCCTAGCATCTTATACTAGAGATTGTACAAATAACTTCATAAGCACATCTTCATGATTGATATTTAAATCATCTATAACATCAAATAATTTTCTCAATTGTTCTTCACAGGTGACAAAATTATTACCTAAAATCTTTGGGAGTTTTTCTCCCATATCTTCTGGTATCATATTAGGATAACCTAGAATTCCAAAGAAAGAAAATTGCTTATACCTCTCTGCAGGAAGAGGCCTCCTTTGAAATGTTTCATTCTCCTTGGGAGAAAATAATTTAGTATGGTCTTTGAAAGAAAAATATTTGTTTTTTTATGTTGTAGGAGGTTCTGTATCAACAAAAGAAATTGTGGTTGAATGAAAAAAGTTAATTTTCCCTTTCATTTCAATGGTGGCATCTTCTGCTTCAGCTTTTTCTAACATCTTGGCCATAGTTTCCTTTTCTCTTCTAATTTTTTCAAGGTCAATGTCTAATTTAGACATTTTCTCTGTCAGGTTCCTCTGAGTTTTAGGCTTCTCAACTTTTGTTTCTGTAACTTTACTTTTCCCTTTATCTTTGAAGTCTTGAGAACCTAAATTTTGGTGAGTACTGAGAGGGGGGGGGGGGTGAATCAGATCTTCAAATTTAAACACTTAAAAAAAACTGATCCACATTCATACATATATGAATCTAATGTAACATCAAATAACATCCACACAATGAAATAAATAACTCATAACACAAGAACTTGGTAACCCTGAAACCCAAATAGGTAAAACTGGGGTGGGGATGACACCCACAAAATTCTTCACTACTGCAGCAATAAAATGTGCCTATTAGGGCTACAAAAGTTGATTACAAAATTCAATCTACCTGGTTAAAGGTCTGCTCGGTTAAAGTTGATTACAATCTACCCTGTGAAAGGATTTCAACTTACAATAAAGTAAGCACTCTATTAGGAGATTTAGAAAGGTCTACTAGAACCACTCTATTAAGAGATTTCACCTGATACAATGATTAGAATGTTTCAAGTAATGATCCTTCATTATGCACTCAGATGCTGATGACGGATCTCCTCTTTCTAGTACCTTCTGTGATCTCACAATCTGATATGTCTTTACTCTTCTGTTCACTATTATGTCACTCTGCTTGATCTATGCTTCTTAACAAAATAACCCTCTATGCATTTCACTTAAAAATGCAGTCAACACTTCTCTCCACACACACAAAATAGGGTTAAGAAGAAATCTTATATATATATTCAAGTCTGGTAGCGAAATCTAGATCAACGATTAAGATCTAATACTCATGCCTCCAAGGTATTACAATTAATAATTACAATAGGTCATGCATAGGATAAAACATTTAAATGCATAATTAACTCCATAGGAAAATATTAAATGTCTATATAAGTCAGCTCAAAAAGCTTATACAAGTCGGCCTGAACACTTATCCTCAAAGTTTGAATCAATCCAGACATGTATACAAAAATTGTTCTTCTCGACACTTAACATCTCTATCACGCGGCACTAAGTATCCTACTCGGCTCGACATGATGTAACTCAGCAACCTGAATACTGCTTGGCAATGTTGCTTGGCCTTGGATAGTCTTAGCTTGGCCACAGTGATAGCCAACTAAAACTACCTAAGTAAATGACTAAGTGTTGGTCACTAATCATCAATAGAACTTAGAGATTAACAATCTCCCCCTTTGATATTAGTGGCAAAAATACACTTATCATTTCTACATTTTATTCCATCAAAATGTTGCCTAAGTATACGAAGTAATCCCCCTAGGAATATACTTGGAATTATACATACAAAAAGTTACATAGAACACATGCCTTCAAAATATATACAAATGTACATGTTCTGTATTGATTTATCATACTGTATCCTTACCAACTTCCCCCTTATTTTTGTCACTGATTGCAGGTGGGGTTAAGTTATACTTGTCCAAAAATTGTTTATGAAGCTATAGAGTGGATGAAAATGTAGTGTCCCAAGTATCCTTGGAAATCTTCATAACTTCCAATTTTATCTCTAGCTCGGTAGCTAGACTCACTAAAATTTCTGCAGTTGAGAGATTTGAATTTTTCTATGAAAATTCTTTTGCAGCTGAAATTTCCTTCTGTATTACCTCCAAGTGAGGCAATAGGTTTTTCTGAATGGTGATCAATTTGGCCCTAATCCGACCATCTTCAGCCATAAGCTCGACAATTCTTCATTGTGCATTGACCAACTTAGTAGAATGTAAGGAGCTAGAGGTAGCATACTTACCCAAAGTACTGCCAGTTGATTTCAAATCTAACTGTAACTTCCTCCAAAATTTCTACAAGAGTAGAAAGTTCAACCTGTTTCGTTGCAATCTCTTCTGAGATTTTCTCCAGAACTTTTCTTTCGAATCTCC
This sequence comes from Thuja plicata, assembly GCA_018584345.1. Taxonomy (NCBI): domain Eukaryota; kingdom Viridiplantae; phylum Streptophyta; class Pinopsida; order Cupressales; family Cupressaceae; genus Thuja; species Thuja plicata. Next base: position 338,015 of record MU223657.1, read on the forward strand.
TCTCGGACCATTGTAGAATTTTTTCATTGCTTTTTATGTCATCACCAGTTACCTTCTGTATAATGTGATCTAACTGATAAATAATGGGAGCTTGATGCATTTCATCTTCAAATTCAGAAGCCTTTGCAAATATATCCTTGATATCATGTAACACCTACTTTTGCTTCTATTCTATTTTCATTTCTTCCTGTCTCTTCTTCCTCTTAAGTAATTCTTGAAGAGTTCCTATTTGTTCAAAAGAAAATTCATTGGGATCCCATTGTGGAATCACAATTACCTCATCTAATGTGACATCGATAATTGGAGACTTCTTCCTCATAACTTTCCTCCTCTTCAATTCAGGTGAGCTGATGCTCGGCTGCATCTCATCAACACCTTTTCCTGTGTCAGTATCAATATCCATTGCCTCTTTCAATTCTATCAAGATTGTCTAGGGATTAGGCATACCTCCAGTTTTAGGACCTATGGGAGTGGATGATGCAGAGTGTGGTAGATCAACCAACACTTGCACTACCTCTTGTTCCTCAGGCTTGTCGACATTATCCTTCATCACTACACCACTATCTAAAACTATTTTTACAACCTCTAAAATAGGTGGATTTTGTGAAGTTACCTCTTGTGCATCTATTTTATTTTTCTCTTCGCCTATCTGATCATTGATTACTTCAAGTTTCTCATCAATTATCTCTCCAGATGCAGTGGTCTTTCCTCCTTCAATCTCAGTTGCCTTAATAGGTGACTCAATATTTGTACCACTCAGCATATCCTATCCCTCGGTATTCAAATTGCTAGAATCATCAATTGTGAAGTCAATTGGACTGTCTATAGTCAGATCAATAGTATTTGCTGAGTCTAATGCATCTTTAGTCTTGTCATGTTTAGTAGCAATTTAATCTTGCATCATCTGTGGCTCAGGGGTGATCTCAACTTCTTTAGCCTTCTGCTAAGATGTTCCTTCATCAGATTTCTTTTCATTTGGAACTACTAGTCTAAAGATTTCCTTCCAAATCCTAGTACTCTGCTGTACTAATCCTTCAATATCATTTTTCAAAATAGTATAACCTCTAAGCTTAGGAACAAACCTATTCTTATATTCTTCAATAAACGTTTCTCTCTATTTTGATGTCAACTCAGGTATCACCTTGGCTAATGTGCCTTCCCTGATCTATCTCTCTGTACTAAGTGCAAATTCCCATTTGCTCGACAGAAACTCATATAATTCATTCAGCACATGGTTTTCTATCTCTATAGGAGTTAACTTAAAAGTACTCATCATATCTAAAAGTGCTTCCTGAACTTTATTCTTGTCTTCAATACTCAATTTCTCATACTTAATGAATTTAAAAGTAGCTAACCTTGCTGAATTTCTCAAATTGTCACATACCTCATCAATATTAGTGGGTTTCTTGAATTGTGCAATGGGTATGTTGTTGGGTTACTTAGCTCAGTCTTTTCATTATCACTATCTGGATCCAAGTGCAGTCTCCTCCTTGGTCACTTTACTGGTTTTCTTGGCTCAGCCTTAGGAGAAAATTTAGTTTTCTTTCTAGAACTACTTTCTCCAACCTTCTTCTTTCCATACACTTTTGTTTGTACTATTGGAGAAGTAATAGTAGATGCTCTAGTCCTTAGATGATTAGCTACAGGAGGTGTAACCTTAGATTTAGCTTTACTCAACTCTGTTACTTTGACAACTACTAGTTTCTTACCCTTAGCCTTCTCAGTGATCTCCTCAGATGCACTAACTTCCTCTTCTATAGATATATCTTCTCCTTGTCCAGTGGATAGGATTATAGGTCATCCTTAGGTTCCTCATCACTTCTCAAACCAACTATTTTCTTTAGATTTTTCACAATCTTATTCCTTTTTCTCTCCATGGTTCCCTCCTTCAAACTTCTAGAAATTTTTGCTTTTGCTTCATCAAAATTACCAAATCTTTCTATTTTAGTATCAATTTCCTCGGCTAGGAGTGCACTGATGGCTGATGATGCTTCATCAATGTTAATTTCATAGGGAAATGGTTTCAACCATGCTACCCTAGGTGTCACAACCTGAATATATGTGTGATCCGTATCAACTAGAAAACAAATTTCTTCATAGTGCTTCTCCACTAGTGATCTAGGAATCCTAGTCCTTAATCTCATTCTCTTTTTAAATTCCACAAAATAGTTCCCCATAATACTATTGAAATTACTTCCTAATTTCTCAATGCATTCACTTATCTGAATTGTAATGGATCTATCCTTTTTCCAAATGATATCTCCCAATGTAGGAAATGTATTCTAAATGTAGAAAAATATGCAGACTAGTAAGGAATCAAACTTACAAGATGAGCTCTTATCTTTTCTGATTGATGCTAGGTTCTTGACTATTTGTGTTTGTTGTAGCTCGAAAAGATCATATGTATGATTCTTCTTAACAATCTTCCATGCCTAGTCAACGGCTGTGTAAGGAACACTATCCAGTCGACTTGACTGATGGAACTTGTGTGCAATCACTCTTACTCCAAAATCAAGTTCTAAGTCTTTAATTGTAGAGATAGTCATACCTCTGTTGTTCCATATAGCTCCAGTGTTCACTGTAATTTCCTCTTTACTGTTATCTCTCATTGTCCATTTCCCGTTAACAATAGGATATCCAGTCAGTCGATGAATCATGTTTTTGGTTATCTTAACTGGTCCATTGTCCAACCACATACACATATCATGAACTCGGCTAAGAATGACCTTAATACATTTGTCTTTGAAACCTTGTGGGAAATCTAGGGCACGAGTTAACCCTTTGTCAGCTAAATTCTTGAATTCTTCCTTGAGAACTCCATCAACACACAATTTGTTGTAGGATTATCTAAATTCACTACCACCTACTTCACCAATTTTAATCATGTAACAAGATCTAACATCGTGGATCATAAGTACCTTTGGTGGAATGGATGAGAGAGCTCCATTCAGATCACTCTGAATCACACTTTTAGGAATGGCTTGAAAATTGAGAGGTGCACATACATCATTCCATACTAACTGAACTTGCTTTGGTTCTTCCTCCATACTTTTGACTAGTATGGAAAAGCTTGTAGCCATAATCTCTGAAATTAGGGTTCAAAAAATGAAGAACAGAGTAACTCAGCAAGTAGCACTTCGCATTGTTCATCTTAGGATTGCTGACAACACATTGACAAAATCTTCGATGCTAACTTTGTTAAGATCAATTCTACAACTTCTTCAATCGCTCTGTGAATACTGAAAATTGCAAGGTAAAGTAAAGAATAATTTTTTCATCCTTTATAGAGTCAAAAGGTCAAGGTAGGTAAGCAATAAATCTTCTATCTGTTGAGTTAGTGAAAGCCAGCTGACCTCGGCTTTCTAAAACAACTTGCATGCCACTCGGCTCACCATACTCAGCCATCACAAAACTTACTCAGCCAACAAACTTGACACACACTAAAGAACTCGGCCTTGGTGTCCATGACTGGTGCTCGGCACCTATAGTGCAATTAGCTCTTCTTGGCATTTTTGTCTTCAAAATGTGTCCTGGTGCATCTTAGCATATGCAAATATGGACTTTGGCACATTTCATGTTAGGAACTGATGTAAGATAAGAATTTTAAATGCAGTTCCTTATATACCTCTTTTTCTTAGTTGGAGATGGTGTGATCACCTAATCCATTGGATTGGGTGACCTCGGCTGCACTAGCTTCACTGCTGCATGGTTCAGATTTCTTAACCCATTTCTAGTTCATCTGTGCTCTAATATGCTCAACAGTAGGAGCAGGTACCCTAGTCTTACAATATTTCCTTGTATGATGAATTTTCAGACAACTATGACAAACTAGGCTTCCATTCATCCAACTCTTAGACTTTCCTCTGAAATGTGTCCTTATGCAATTTTCTGGAACATGTCCATACTCACCACAGTAATGACAACTATGCCATGTGTTGTATACCCAATTGTAAGTATTGCCTTTTCTTGGTGATTTCTCTTGTGCCTTTGATGTCCATTGTTGTTTACCTTTAGATCTACAATCTTGTGCTCTATGACCATATTTATGACATTTATAACAATTACCATTGAATTTAGGTGTGGAAGTTACATTTCTTTCCTTTGTCTTACATTCACATGCTTGATGTCCAAACTTATTATAGTTAAAGCAATAACCGTTAAAGTTAGTTTTAGGATTGGACTTACCATTCTTGCTTTGGCAAATGTTTGTTGTATGACCTGGTTTCCCATAGTGGTGGCAAAAAGTTTTGTTGTTTCTTGATTTTGCATTCCTCCTTTCACCTGTCTTAGATGATTCTCCTTCTTCAGTGGTTGTATGTTGTTCAGTGTGACCTACTCCAGAAGAATCTTTAGGTCTTCTGGATGCTTCCACTAGTTTTTCAAAGTAGCTCAAAGCTGCATTTGGATCATTCACTCTGTTGTTAAGTTCTTTCTCAGATCTCAATTCATCTTTCAATTAACTATTCTTAGATCTAAGATTTACAATCTCTATGTCTTTCCTACTGATCTCCTAATTCACAAGTAGCAGTTGATTTTACCATGTCAACTTGATTGACTATCATTATTTGTACATCATGTGTTCTTTCATCAAGTCTGATAGTCATCACTCTTTTATCTTCTTCAGCCATAGCCTTGTCATCTTTGACTTTCTTTTTCTATTCAGCAACCTCACACATTCTTATTGATTGGGCTTCTTGTTCCCTTTTTAAGTTTCTGACTTCTTCACACAGTGCATTATTCTTTTCCAGTAGATCTGCTAATGCTACATCACTCTTAGTAGAATCTCCATCCTGAAATAGATTTATGGTGTCCTCTTCCTGATAATAAGTGTCATTCATTTGTTTGGCCAAATCTTTTCTTGCTGTCAAGGACTTCTTTAATTCCTATCTTGCTGTCTCAAGCTGTTGTAGTGCTAGCTGATGTGTGTGTGTAAATGGGTACCTGTTAGAAACAACACAAACACTCAATAAGTCATTATATTCATCCAAAAGGGTTAGAAAAGCATGTAAAACCCACTAAAACTGACCTATTGCATGCTAACTAGGAGGAGTGTAATTAGTAACATATTAGCCCTCAGAATATGCTACAAATTAGTGAGGAATACAACCTAGCATGAAGGATTTTAGATTAAAAACAAGCTAAAAGATGATAAAACATGCAATCTAGCTCTTAAAAGATGAAATAGAAACAATAAACTAGCATGAAATGAAAGATGAAATATGAGTCTATAGTGAATCTAACAGCATAACAATGTATTTTTGATCTAAGGTGAAGGCTTATTTGCTCTCAAAACATGCTTCTATTTATAGAAGAATGGGAGAGAGAGAGGGGGGACAAGGTTCATTTATGAATTTGGAGACTCATAAATGAATATGTAAGAGCC